>VXBC01011966.1:0-11098 GCA_013399945.1 Ploceus nigricollis
GGTGAAGCCATGCTGACTGTCCTGAATCGCCTCCCCGTCCTCCATGTGCCCTAGCACTGCTTCTAGGAGGGTCTGTTCCATGATCTTCCCAAGCCCAGAGGTGAGGCTGACAGGTCACTAGTTCCCAGGGTCCTCCTTTCTACCCTTTTTAAAGATGGGTACAATGTTTCCCTTTTTCCAGTCACCTGGGACTCCACCTGACTGCCATGATTTTTCGAATATCATGGAGGGCAGCTTGGCAACTACATTGGCCAATTCCCTCAGGACTCTGGGATGCATCTCATTGGGTCCCATACACTTATGTACATTCAGGTTCCTCAGGTGGTCATGATCCTGATCGTTAATTACAGTGGGAGGGGCTTTGCTCCTCCAGTCCCCATCCTGCTGTCTACCCACTTGAGGAGTGTGGGAAGAGAGTTTGCCACTGAGGCAAAAAAGTTGTCAAGTACCTCAGCCTTCTCCTCAGCTGTTGTTGCCAGTTTGCCAGTGTTGTTTATTGGGGGGGTGTGTGTGTGTGTGCGTGTACACATTCTTTGACCTTCCTTTCCTGGTTAACATACCTGTAGAAGCCCTTCCTGTTATTCTTTGTGTCCCTCATCAAGTTCAGTTCCAGCTTCATCTTGGCCTTCCTCACCCCATCCCTACACTCCTGTCACTTGAAAAGCAGCAATTTCCTCAAACCATTAGTGTTTGATTAGTCTGTCAGCACCCCAGGAAAGCTGAGACCATTGTGCATGACCAGTCTGTCAGCACCCTGTTATGGGGACTCTTCACTGAGCCGTCCACTGGATCAGATGGTGGTTTGACTGACTTCTTTAGGGTCGCACGCCAACAGAGAGATCCTCTCCTGGGTCTCCACACCTTTAATTGAGTATATTACCGGCTGCTGGTGACTGCTAGTGCCCTTGAAGGACTCACATTAACAGTTTACTGAATAACACTCTTTATTAATAAAATTGTGACAGGTTAAGGTTTGAGGTTTGCCGGTTGACGCTGTTGAGTCAGGGATGGACGAAAAGACTCACACTATTTCAGAAGGCAAAATGAGCGTTTATTCAAAAGAGCACCTCTCTTTTATAAGGAGGATCGTGAGCTTTAAGATCATTGGTCTCAAAGTAAAAACATCTCACAGGATTGGTACACTGGACTTAGGTCAGTGTGGTAGAACATATCTATAAACAATAGGAACAGAAAGCGAGATAACAAGTAGTTTGCATTCCTTTCAGAACTTTTCCCAGGCTTAGCCTGGCAGAAATTTCTTTTTCTCTCTTTTCTCTCTGACTGAACTGAGAATGTCCTCAGTCGGTGATAGTATCTGACTGCAAAAACTTATTCAAAGCAACATAATAACAGGCTCTAATCCCCAATGAAAGCTGGCTTGAGATAATCATTCAGCATGCACAGAGAACGGTTCTTACCCAATAGGACTTCCTATGGGGGAGAAGACAGCTTTGGCCTGTCGACTGATCCCAGAAGTTACAATGGAGTCTTCTCTAACTTGTCCCCATTCCTAACTCACTTTTATACTATTTCTTTATTTTTAGGTGGAGCTTGAGTGACTTTAGTCATACATCTTACTCAGTGAGAGGTGGTCGTACCTTGGGGATGGGTAACATCAGTACAGTATTTGAGATAACCTTGGGATGGAGACATGCATCAGTCCAAGGACAGTGATTTCACCATGGTTGCTGATTCACCAGCAAGACATCTTCCTTTGTCTCCTTTGGTTTTCAGCTGCTGTGTGGTTTATCAGCTAAAAAGTACCACTGAGTTCTTTCCTCTGCAAGGGTTTCAACAGAGCCTGGCCGCAGGGTGTCCACTCTGCTCCACCGTCCATTTAGTCCCCCTTAGATTGTATTGTGTGTGGGAGGTCGGGTATGCTGACCACATTCCATTCAGGGAGTAGCAACCACATTCCCCTCTATAATTTCCATACTGTTAAAACTGCATCTATAACTTTCTACTTTTCTTTAATTTTACCCCCAGCCTTCTTCCCCCAACAACCGAACTTCATCTCTATACTCTTCCCAGGTCACCTTTCCTACCTTCAACTATCTATGCATTTGCTTCTTTCCTGTTAGTTTGGCCAGCAGGTCCTGACTCAGCCATGCTGGTCTATTGCCTTTCTTGCCCGATTTCTTGGTCATGAGGATTGCTAGCTCTTGCACTCTATGGAAGACTTTATGCCAGCTCTGTTTCACTCCCTTGTCCCCAAAGGCAGTCTCCCAGGGGATCCCACTGACAATCTCCCTGAAGAGATGGAAGTCTGCCTTTCTGAAGTTCAGGGTCCTGACTTTACTCCTTACCTGACCCATGTTCTTCAGGACTGCCAACTCCACCAATGCATGATCACTGCAGCCCAGGTTGCCTCCAATCTTGATGTCCCCAATTAGTTCACTGACGTGGGTGACTATCAGATCCAGTATCACATTCTTTCTGGTAGGGCTGTCTATGGTCCATGCAATTATTTTTAAAGCCTTAGTTTATTACAAAACATTTCATCTTTTGTTAAAGTTGGCTCTTTTCACATGGGGGTTAGCTCTCAGAAATACTGTCCCCTCAGCTCCCAGTGACTTTGGATGTAAAGCTAGGTGCTCAACACTTTTGCAAATGAGATCCTAAATGTTTTGTATAAATTATTAGGATCAGATGAAACACCTGTGCAGTTAAGATACCGTACTTTCAGTGATATTCTCTTATTCATGAGACTTCACGTTGAGGGGATGACAATTTCTTTTGAGTATCAGATGCTAAGTATACCAAGTCTCCATTTCCTAAGATTTGCATCACTGATTTGAAAATTACATATTGACTGTCTTTTGGTTTTGCTCTGAAGCTATTTCCACACTAAACTCTCTGTGCTGGTTTTGACATAAAACCCCACAATCTCTTAAATTGTTCAAATACAGGGAGCATTAAAACATCTCTGCAAACAGATATAACAGACTAGTGGTTTGATACTGGCCAGATGCCAGGCACCCACCAAAGCCACTCACTCACTCACTCACTCACTCACTCTCCTCTGCAGCTGGATAGAGGAGAGAAAATTTCATGAAAGGTTCATGGGTTGAGATAAGGACCGGGAGAGATTGCTCATCAAATACCATCATGGGCAGCAAAACAGGCTCTAACTAGAGATATGAATTTAGTTTATTACTAGCAAAATCAGAGCAGGATAATGAGAAGTAGAATAAAATCTTAAAAACACCTTCCCCCCTACCCCTCCCTCCTTCCCAGCTCTATCTCCTACCCCAGCAGCACAAGGAGACAGGGAATGGGGGTTATGGTCAGTTCATCACTTGTGGTTTCTCCCTTTGCTCAGGGAGAGAAGTCGTTCCCCTGCTGCACTGGGAGTCCCTCCCACAGGANCCATGGTCTTCACAACAGGCTGCTGGGGAATCTCAGCTCTGGTGCCTGGAGCACCTCCTCCCCCTCCTTCTTCACTGACCTTGGTGTCTGCAGAGGTGTTCTTCTCATGTGTTCTCACCCCGCTCTCCTTTGGCTGCAATTACAACCGCACAACAACTTTTTGGTTTTCTTTCTTCTTAAATATATTATCACATGTGTTACCACCATTTCTAATTGTCCTAGCCTTGGCTAGTGGCACATCTATCTTTGGAGCCACTAGGGATTGTCTCTGCTGGACACTGAAGAAGCTTCTAGCAGCTTCTCACAGAAAGCCACCCCTCTAGCCCCCCGCCCCCCACCTCGGACAAAACCAGGCCATGCAAAACCAATACAATTTTTTTCTCCTCTATCCAGCTGCAGAGGGGAGCGAGTGAGCAGCTTCAGTGGGTGCCTGGTGTCCGGCCAGTCACAAACCACTACACAGACTTAAGATGGAGGATGGGATTTTTCAGCTGCAGTGTGCATGATGGCTCTGTAGCTTCTTGAAATGCTGGTCACTTTTGGAGAACCTCAGTTCACTTTTTGGTATGAATACGATACCTTGGTTGTTCATGTAGATGTCTAAGTGGGAAGCACTGAATCATTTTAAAAGTCACATTCCCTATCCCGACCCCCATTTCCATATTGTACTTAACTGACCTTTTCTCATAGTGGTAGTTATAGAATTTTCACGCCTTGTTTTTTTAGGATAGGGAGGACATTTCAGAAATACCTACTTTTTAAAAGAAAATTCTTTTGCTGCTTTGGGAAGATATTTTCTCCCTAAAGGGAAGCAGGGAAGATCAGAGTATAAAGGTCCCTTCTTGCCCTGATGTTCATCAATGTGCAGATAATTTTGTTCTCTTCCAGAGTCCATGATGTATGCTGACAGTGGAGCTCTAGAGAAGTGCTTTCCATGTGAGTTCTGTGGCCGATCATTTACAGAGGGCTCTGAGTGGGAACGACATGTGCTGAGGCATGGCATGTGAGTTGGTTTGCAGACTCCTTTGCATAACAGCCAAATGTAACAGTTGATTTTTGTGCTTCTCCCCACCCATTCCTCCCATCCCCCCAAAAAAAAACATAATGAAAGCAAACACAGGGATATGACAGATTATTCTAACAAGGGAAAAATTCTGTCTAACACAAACATTGTTGGATGCAGTTATCATATGTCATTGCTCAACTAGATGCTTCTGTCCATCTTGTTTGACCCAGGAACCCAGAAATCCAAGGTAACTGTTGTTTTTAAACATGTACCTGAATATCTCCATATGTCCAAATACCGTTCCTGTTTCAGGTCTAGCTCAGACCTCAAACTGAAAGAAACTTTTATCTACAGATAATGGGCCAAGGGTTTCTGGAATACAGATTGCTCCACAAATTCCCTCTGTTTGGGAATTAAAATCTGGTGTTATCAAATCCAAATGTAGCACATAAATGCTCTTTACTATGATCCTAAAGCTTAAACTTCATTTCAAGGTGAATGCCAGTTCAGTTTGTTGGTCCAAAATTAACATTACTTGAGTTTATTGCTGATCTTTGCTTGCCAGTAGAGCAACATGGTAACGGCAGCAAATTATATGGAAATTTGGGGTTCTTTTGGCTTTTTCTCTTCCTTATTATTTATCTTTAGCATGCTTGCAACTAAGCTTGGAGTTCCAGTGCAAAGAATTATGCACAGAGAAGTGTTAAGGGCTTCAAGTAAAGGAAAATCTCAATAAGTGTGCTCTCTTCCCAAAAAGCACATGGTGAAGTTAATAGCAAAGATCTTTTCCTTTCATAGAATCATAGAATGGTTTGGGTCGGGAAGAATTTCTTCCTAATATCTAATCTAAATCTACCTTCTTTCAGTTTAAAGCCATTCCCCTTGTTCTGTCACTCCAGGCCCCTGTCCAAAGTCCCTCTCCAGCTCTCTTGGAGCCCCTTTAGGCACTGGAAGGGGCTCTAAGGTCTCCCTGGAGCCTTCTCTTCTTCAGGGTGAACACCCCCAGCTCTCCCAGCCTGTCTCCAGAACAGAGAGGCTCCAGTCCTCGGAGCATCCTTGCAGCCTCGTCTGCACTCACTCCAGCAGCTCCACGCCCTTCCTGTCCTGGGGACCCAAGAGCTGGGTGCAGCATTACAGGTGGGATTTCACCAGAGTGGGGCAGAATCATCTCCCTCAACCTGCTGGTCACGCTGCTTTTGATGCAGCCCAGGACACGGTTGGCTCATAAATATCAGTCCATGCTGTGAAATAATAGGCAGCTATGGAACATTAATTTTCCTTCTCTTGACAAAGATCTGTTTAATAGAACAGATGTCTTTGTTGACTAGAGTTTCTTTAAAGAGGATTGTGGGAGACCAGAACATCCCCCTGAATGCTCTGGCTCACCCGAGACCCCTGCCNCGAGTCAGAGAAAACTTGTTAGAGATAAGAGAAAATAAACATCCTTGAGAAGCACAAAACTGCGCGTCCTGACTCCTTCTTTGACAGCACGAGCTGGGGACAGAGACTTTCCAAGATCTTAGGGTTAAGCAGACCCCGAGATTCCACAAGGATTGAGTAATCCTCAACCAGGATTATTGGCATGTGGAAGACGTTTGAATGCAATATTGTAGCTAGGCTGTGGAGGGCTAAAGGGCAAGAGAAAGTATTACTTCTTGTCTATTTAAATAAAAGTACTTGAAATGTTGCAAGTTTCAATCAGATTTATTGGTTTGCCAACTGTTTGGGAGAAGTAGTCTCCCTATTTCCTTGCATCCAAAGCATGTTTGGATTATAAAGGTTTCCATTTTCTGCTGCTTGAATTTTCAGGGCTCTGAATGAAAGTAAGCAAGGGACCAGAGAGGACAGCAAACTGAAAGAGAACACAGAAAAGACTGTTAATACACTGACAGTAGAAGAAAAGGAAAACACTGAGAAAGTGATGGTGGACTTACCCCACAACATTGAAACTACAGTCAGTGTTGTAGCTGCTGACAAACCTCTCCAAGAGACCTCAGAGGCCAAAAATGAATAAAAATTGGGTATGATTTTGATCAACTTACTTGAACAGTGGTGAATGGAAAGGGATGGGCAGGTGGGGTGGGCAGAAGGAAGAAACAAAGCTGCTTTTAGGAATGAATGATCTATTTTCAAAGCACTGGTACCTATGTGAGTGTGTGTATATTAAAGCTATTTAAATGTTGGAATAAGTGGTTCCATTATATTACTGCATCTTTTCTTCTGGATCTTAATGGGAAATTACATTCATATTGGACTAAGGAAACAACTCCCCATGTCTCTACGTTACACAATGCACTTTGCAGTAGAGACTTGTACTGTTTGCAAACAGAATGAGCAGGGTTGGGAGGTGATGTAACTTTTCAACATGCAAATTTTGCTGCGTTTTTTTCTAATTCCAATACATAATAATTTTACAGACTCAGTGCAACTTCTTTAGAAAACAAAAACAAGACAGGAACTGCTTTGCTTAAAACAGCCACCTGTTTCCTAATACCTCAAAATTAACAAAAGGATATCTCTCCATTTGTTAGCACTGCCTGTTGTCATTCTGATTGAAGTAGAGAGACTGCTGAGCAAGGTGGTGAAAGAACATATAGTGCTTAAAATCCCACTGTGGATTTAATTTCTTAAAATACTGGGATTTTTAAAAATTATTTTGGTTAATTAAAAAAAGATTTAAAAGAGGGTCTTTACTTTCTAGATAATGCTTTGTGAATTGCCATCCTTTATTCCAGGTAAGCTGTTTGTTAGTATTCAGCTATCATTTTAGTATTTGATAGATTTCATGTGACTGATTGTGTGGTTTTGTTTGCCATGTTTATTTTCCATCAGCCTGAATTGTTGCAAAAATGACACAATTAACTTTCTCATTGTCCTGGACTAGGGCAAATTTAGGACAAAACCTCCAAAGGGGTTCCTCTAGAACTGTCGGTCACTGGCTGATTGGTTTTGCTTGTGTGCTTCTTTCCCACGGCGACTGCCAGTGACTTAGGCTCACTGTCTGGTTTAGCTTCGGGCTTAGGCTCACTGTCTGATTTAGCTACAACCTGANCCTTAGAATCACCATGGCAGTTCTCTTCCAAGTATTTCCCCACCTCGTCTGGATTCTGAATTTGTTCACGTGAAAATTCCCAGGCTGGGGGATCAGAAAATTCCTTCAGGGTTAGACCCATTCTCTCCCATTCCCCACACCACTCAGGATTTTCCACGCCTGGGTCTATTCCTGGGTCAGGGGTCTCATCAGCTCCTCTGGACATCTCAGCCCTCATTCTAGAGAAGTTGAAGACCATATAGAGGAAGCCTACCAGATTAAATACCAGGAAGGTGGTATCCTTGGCATTCAGGGGAAACTGAACATTCTCAAAAAGTGACTTAACAGATTCAAGGGAGAAGAAGGAAAGGAAAGGCTGAAAAAGCCTCATCCCCTGCTCCTCCTCTAACAAACTGGGTTCAATTACTAATAAACCACCAAAACATGCTACTGGAACTAGGATGCAGGGTAGGACAAAGAAACTATAAACCATATATATCTTGAACAGACTCCAGTACCTTTGAAAACTCTCTATAAATCATTATTACCGAGCCCAGCACAGTAGCTATTCTAATCCATGTCCCTCTACTGTAAAAACTATGTGTTTGGGACAATACTGGAGCTATTTCTGGATAAGAAAATAATCCTAGGGACCAGAAAGATATTAAAACCTCAAAAAAGCCTAGGGACCAGAAACACATAAAGGCCTCCACCCAGAGAGACATTATGAATTCAGGCAACATGGCTACTGACTGCTTTATCCGAATACAGAGTAAGTACAACCAAAATGCAATCAGTACAGGTTTTTTAGACTTTCTCAAGCCCCATGTGGGGTGCTAAAAAAAGGATTTGTCCTAGTTTAGCGCAAATTTGGGAGAAAACATTTAAAGGGGTTCCTCTAGAAAGCAAATTCAAGTGGCGCCTCCCCAATTGTTTTGGGAAAAGATTTCCTTGGNCACAGGTATGAGCAGCTGGTGCTCTTCTGGGTTTTCAGTCCAGAGCAGGTTTAAACAGTTCCAAGAAAAATAAAAAACCACAGTCCAGGGAACTTCTCTGCCTCAGCTAGCTAAAAACTAACTAAAAAGCAAAGGAGAGCTCTGTCCCGCCATCTGTCCGTGCTGCAGAAAACACAGTCCCGGAGCAGGATGCAGGGGAGCAAGTGCAGTTTCTGATAACAAACTCCGCGCTTCTTCTCTCTCCTCTTTCGCTCTTGGAACCAGTCTTAAAGGTACAAAACTTATTTCTGGGCTAAACAGATGAATGGGGATACAAGCATCGTAAACTCACCCCAGGACACTCACGTAAAATGAGTGGTGGTGGTGTTATTTTTTTTTCCAGAGGGGAATGGGACAGGGAAAAGAATTCCTGTGACTATAAAACTTGTTATTTCTGTGTTTAGCATTTCTTTAAAAATAAGGGATTTTTCAACTAAAGAACCAAAATAATGGCACAGCTATGCAGCTTATGGGCCAAACACACCAGTTCTCATTTTTCTGTCAGTTTTCAAATGAGCATCTATTGGTCTTGCAACAATAATTTTTTTCAAGATTGGTGTCATTGTCTTTTCTCTCTCCCCCCCTCCACCCCAGTCTGTGAGGTGGATGGGTGGGTGGGTGTGCTTTTTTTTGTTTGGCTATAGTGGGAGAGAATGATGTCAGTTCTTGCATCTTTTTGCAAGCAGAAGTGAAATAGTCACATACTACATTAAGTCTGGAGAGGTGATGGGAGTTGCTAATTTTTCCCCTTCTTAGCTTTTAGCATGAGGGGAACAGTATAGAATGAATAGGGATCTACATGCCCTGTGGCTGATCCTGCACTTTTTCTTTGGTGTAAATCCTGCTAAACACAACAGTAATTTTGCTTGAATAAGGAATACAGGATCGGATACCAATGGTATGTTCTGATTTTGAACTGAGAATTTCTTTCCAAAAAGTCATAAATACTTTACTAAAACCTAGTTATAGAAATGCATGTGTGTTTGTCTTGGGGGCTTTTTAGTTTGGTTAGGGGCGGGGAATAAATAAGCTGCTTAGGAAATGTTGCCCTAGACAGCTTCAAATAAAATTGATAGCAAATACTGCATTTGTTGAATTAGTGCTACTTGAGAAGCATAGTGTTTTGCTTTTAAAGATTTGCCAGTTGTGGGTTTGCAGGTGTCCCAGGTTGAAATGCAAGATTTTATTCAATNTTCAGGAGGACTGCAGCCATCCCAGCCTGGACTGCCACCACCACCAGGGTGTCAGGTTGTATTCTGACTCTGTCAGTGGTTTTTCTTTTCCTTTTGTATTATTGCATGTATTTAAATTACTGATTTCTGATGGGAAACAGGAGGGCAATGCTGTAGTGTTGTGCTGAAAGGTTTGGGGGAGGGGGCGGGGGGAAATTAAGAGAAACTGTAAGGGCATATGGAAGGAGAGAGCATCTGCTCCATTAGGGGTATCTGGTCAAGAATAAGTCGAGGAGGAAGTCATAAGCAAGAACATACAGGGACACAAACCTGACTGACATAAGGGAGGCAATGACGAGAACGAAATATGGTTAGTTGCACTAAGTGATAAGCCTTATTCCCTTAGCATCAGCTCATAGGGCAAGTGCTCCACCTCCCTGACCAGCTTGGGAATGTCCACTGAACTTGCTCCAGTTTAGCAACATCTTCCTTGTATTGGGTGACGGAGGCAAAACTGAATGCAGTCTAACAAGTGCTGAGTAGAGGGGGATAATCACTTCCCTCAGTCTACTGGCTATGCTCCTCTTGATACAGACCAGGATATTGTTAGCCTGGGCATACTGCTGACCCATGTTTAGCTTACTCTCTTCCAGGTCCTCTTCAACAGAACTGGTCCCCAGCCAGTCACTCAGTCTCCAGCCTGTATCATTGCAAGGGGCTTTTCCTTCCCAGGTGCAGGACTTGGCAGCTGTCCTTGTTAAATTTAATGAGGTTCCTGTTAGCCCATTCCTCCAGTCTGTCTAGGTCCCCCTGAATGGCAGCCCTACTCTTGAGCACATCTACTGTGACCCCCGAGTTTGGTGTCGCCCACAAGTTTGATAAGGTGCATTCTGTCACCTCCACCTGATCACTGATAGAGGCCTTGCACAGGCTAGGTCCTAGGAGAGACTCCTGCGAGTACTCCACCTATAACTGGCCGCCAGGTAGAGTATGACCCTTTAAACAACACCCTTTGAGCCTGATCATCCATTCAATTTTTCATCCATTTAGTAGTCCACCCATCTAGACCATAATGTCCCAACATGGATACAAGGATGCTATGGGAGACAATATCAAAAGCCTTCCTAAAAGTCAAGGTATACAACATCCATTGCTCTCGCCTCATGCACAGATCTATACTTTCCACAATGAAACAGAGTTGGGTTGGTGTTGTGGTTTAACCCCAATCAGCAACCAAGTACCACGCAGCCACTTGCTCAATCCCTCACTAGGGGGATCAGGGAGAGAATCAGAAGAGTAAAAGCTACTCTTTTTTTTGCTTGAGAGAAAAAGTTTCTTGGGAAGGCACCAAACGTCTCCTGTATCACACTGGGAAGTACAAAAGCCTCAGCAGTCCAGCTACTGTTGGATCCACCTCAAAAGCTTTTGGGCTAAGGGTTGCAAATGGGTGTTTTAAGGTCGCTTAAAGAATCACCGGCAAAGGTATCGGCAAAAAATAAAAAAAAAACCTGCTTTTGCCGGCCCC
>VXBC01011967.1:0-108026 GCA_013399945.1 Ploceus nigricollis
ATTTTATTTTATTTTTTGCAAGGCCATCAGGCCTTTTCCTGGAGAGCAGGTACAGGGAAGGGGTCCTTGTCTGATGTGGTCTGGAGGATCCTGTTCATTTACAGGAGCCCAGATCGACTCTTACCCATGATATTTGTGTTTTGACCTGTGTGTGAAAAATCCCATGTGCCCTGGTGGGAGGTGAGACCTCTGCTATGAGATGCAAGGCTGTCCCTGCTTACAACTTATATAATGCTCTGTGCTAATAGCTCAAATCAGGAATGCTCTTCCTGAAAAAGGATTTTCTAGGGATTCAGAAGGAACAAGGAAAATAAAATTAAATACATGCTCCTGAAGCTGTCACAGCCAAGCAGAGCGCTCATGGTTTTAATCTGTAGTTTTAATGGTACAGTAAGTCCCAGCCCCTCTAAATATGCACGTCTGGAATAGTGAAACTGGCTATATTTAGCCAATTTCTTCCCAAAACTCCTAGATGAGGATTCCTTGAGGCTTGCTGCCACCACGTGGCTGGTTCAGGAGCTAAACCAAAAACACAGAAAGGCTCTTTGCCAAGCAGCCGCTATCAGCCCGTGGTGGCTGTGCCACAATCATCCTCAGGTTTGATGTTCTGGGTTAAAATAATGTCCCATAATCAGGCCAGGCTTTCCTAACCCACAATATCCACATAAAACTGTCTCTACAATGCGATTTCTCCTCTGATCCCATCACCTTGGCATCCACTTTGTCTCTGTTAACCTCTGCTGGGAGCTGGCTGCCATCTCCAGAGCCTTGGATAAATCTCCTGTCACTGACTTTTCTTCTTCATGAACTGCATCGCTGGTGAACCCAAAAACATCTCTGAGGGGTTTTTCCCTGCTATTCCTTGAATGTAGAGAATCCACTTTCTTGGGAGGTGATACAGCCAAACACCTCCTCTTGTAAATCCTTCTTCAGATCCACTATTTCTATGCCACTGGAAAGACACAGTTATTCCACTTGAAAAATACTCTGTTTTTACCCCAAATACTGTGGCTGTGAGAGCTGGAGGTAGTAAATGAGAATTTATTCTTCCTGTCAAAGTGGGTTTGGGATAATAAACATCCAGTTAGACAAAACAAAACATTTTGTTTGTGTTTTAGGATGCTTTTTTAAACTTTTCTTTCATGACACAGAGCTAAATTTGGGCCCATGCTTCCTTTCAGAATAAATAATTAAATTTTTGGGGATTTTTTAGAAACAGTTGGTGCAAACTAGTTTTGAGTAATTCATTGGTATATTTTGGAAAGTAGTGTTGATTCAGAAGGAGTCTGTGTCAACTTATGAGTATTTAGTCAGTGAAAAAGAGACTTCAGAAAGGTGATTTGCCCGTCTCACTTCACAATTAAGTCCTCTCATTTGTTGACCCAATCAAAGCAAGGCAGAAGTAAGGCTGCACTAAAACACCATCTATTCTGACTCACACTGATACAGTCCTGCATCACTGTCTCCTGCAAGACAGGCAGCAACTTGCATTGTTCCTGCCCCTAATGTGGGTTTTCCCTGCCTAAAATAAATGTTCTTGAGTCTGAGAAACAGCACCCAGGTGCCTTTTTTCCCTCTTTTATTAGCTTTATTTCTTTTTATTAACTAGTCTGTATCTGCAAAGCAAATCACACCAGTTGAGTTTTCACACAATTACAACCAAAAGTGACCAGACTGCAGAGATCTGAGACTTGTCCAGAATGCAGAAACTATAAACTGCAGATCTACATCTCAGTCAGGTTTGACAGCAGCATGTATTATTGTTTCCCACACTCCAACTTTGCGTTCTTTTCCCCTTTTTTAACTCTGGAACCCCTAAAAAAGCCTTTGGAACAGATGTAGCCCCTCTAAAAAGCATCTATTTCATTGCACTGAAGTTTTCAAACAGGTTTCATTGAACAGTACCCACCAGACACAGCTACAAATGCTCCCACTGTCAGAAAGAGCCAGGCTATCCCTTTCACATGGCTTGCAAAACCTCTGCTTGCTCTCAGCTTCTCAAGCCTGAAAACAGACCTAAATTCTTCCTTGAAACTCAGCTATCAAAGCCAGCTCATGATATATCACAGCTGTTTGAAAACTCAACTTCTTCACCACTAGCTCATGGAGGAAACATCTCTCCTCCCACCATCCATGGCCTGTGGAAACACTAAATCACCCACAGTGAGTACCCAGGTACTGCAGGCTGGATTTGGTCTGCTTTCTGCTTTCAGGATGAGTGTCTTCTGCTGGCTGGCACCCTGCTGTGCACCATGCAGGACTGTTCAGCATCACCTTCTGCACCAGCATCTCCACAGACAACACAAACAAGATTTGCTCACAAAATCACAGGATGATTGAGGTGAAAGGGACCTTCAAAATTATCTAATTACACACACACACACACCAGGGATAGGGACACCTTTCACTAGACCAGGTTGCTCACAGCCCTGTCCAACGTGGCTTTGAACACTTCCAGACATGGGGCATCTTTCCGCTCTTTTTGGTAAAATGCTGATAAATCATCACCTTGTCCTGTGGGGGGTGGTTTCCCCACCTCCAGCAGCCACCTGGAGCTTAGAAGTGTGAATGAGTATGGACAGTGCTGACCACTTCATCAAACCCAATGTGACACCCCAGCTTGCAGTCATCCCCTCCTTGTGACACTCTTGCTGTTGTCCCCTGGCAGGAGGACTACAACCAGCTGAGACCCCTGTCCTACCCCAACACAGACGTGTTCCTGATCTGCTTCTCCGTGGTGAACCCTGCCTCCTACCACAACGTGCAGGAGGAGTGGGTGCCCGAGCTGAAAGTCTGCATGCCCAACGTGCCTTATGTCCTCATAGGAACACAGGTAAAGCTTCTCCTGAGCATCTGGAAAGGTTTCCTATTTAACTCACAGGAAATTCAGCCAGATTTTCCCATTAGAGGAAAATTCAGGGACTGGAAATGTTGTCCCAGGTGTCCAGGTGTCCAGGCTGGCAAACCTCATCCCATTTTTTTATTCAAATGTATATTAATGTGGCAACAAGTCATGAATGCCTATGGGGAGAAAAGTTTTCATATAGGTCTCTAATGAGGAGAAAAAAAAAAAAAAGCAAAGTTTGTGGCTAGAAGCTGATGCTAAACTTCAAACTAAATTTTAAGAATGGGAGTAATCAGCCAAATTACATGGGAAGGAAGTAGCCTCCCTTCATGCTTTTGCATCAACATTACAACTGGTGACTCACCATCCTGCTTGTGTTGCAGTGATTGTCAGACTGAATGATCAAACCCCTTTATTTTGGCCTTAAAATCTATTAATATGTCAAACAAATAAAAATGCCTTAAATATGTGTTTGTTACCAAAGTGGATAGAGATTGTGAGCATAGGGATTCAGTCACATGGAAAATGTCAGAGCACTGGACAGTAACCTAAGTCTAATTAGAGAAACAGACAAAATTCTGGTCAAAACCAAAATCTTCATGCCACAGGAAAGGCAAATAATTCAAACACTGGCTTTGTTTTCTACACTGGAATAATCTAAAACACTCATTTAAAAATAAAAGCATTATCCTTTGGATCACACAGTCTGAAAATGGGCAGGTTTGAAATGCCAGAATACTTCACTTTGATGTTTTCTGTGGAAACAAAGGATTTTGTTTCAAGTCAGACTGAGCTGTGTCTGTCTGGCCTGTCAGGGTGGGGTTTGGGTGATGCAGTGCAGGGTTGCAGAAGCTTCCCCTGCCAGTGGGGTCCTTTCCTGTACCACACCCATCTGATCTGTGGCCCAGTAACCTGCAAAGGAGACCTAAGTTATTGTAAACTTAAAAAAAAAAAAAAAAAAAAAAAGGTAAGTAAATGTGCAATTCATTTCTGAAGTATCACCTGAGTTGATGAGTGATACAGATGCCCTGATGTGGGTCTGTAAAGCCATGAGTATCTGCCTCAAGAGTTACAGCACAGATTTTGTGTATTTTGCACTAGATTGACCTCCGGGATGATCCCAAAACTTTGGCACGGCTGCTTTACATGAAGGAGAAACCACTCACCTATGAGCACGGAGTGAAGCTGGCAAAGGAGGTAACAGCTTCTTCTGATGCCACATGAAGCTGACTGATCACAGCTTCCCACTGGGTATCTTTCCTTCAAGGCTCCCCCAAGGCCCCTTGGCCCCAGACAGAGTTTGAAGCCTCTGTTCAAACAGGCTGGAGCCAGGCACACCTTGTGACCCCTGAGCCTGCACTTCTGCTGCAGTGTCAGCTGGAACATAGAATATCCTGAGTGGGAAGGGACCCAAAAGGGTCAATGAGTCCAGCTCCTGGGCATGCACATGACAACCCCAAAAATCACACCATGTGTCAGAGAGAATGGTCCAAACACTTCTGATCTCTGGCAGGTGCCATGACTGAGCTCTAAGAAAAGCATTGAGGAACACAGGGCAGCAGGTGGCAAATGGGCATCAAAACAGATTTTACTGCCTGTTATATCTGAGTCAAATGTTTCTTGCTCAGGGTTCTGCCAGGAGATGCATGTGGCAAACCTCTCTCTGCAGTCAAGCCACCTCCTGTCAAACTCCTCCCTATCCCTAACAAAAGCACAGACAACTGGATTCCCACTTATCCATTGCACTTCAGGCAGCAGAGAAGGTGCTCCCAAAGTTTCTGTGGGATTGTACATTTCTCCTGGAAAGGTAGGGGGTTAGAAGCACTCCCCAAGCCCTAGGGTGCAGGATTCTGGGTCCTGGCTTTGTCCTCTTATATACTGCAAGTGCTATTATTGTTCCTGGCCCTCAAAACCAGAGCATCCATGAGCAGAACAAGCTGAATAAGCCACAAGGTTGCTGAATAAGCCACAAGGTTGCTGAATAAGCTGAGGCTGCTTTCCCAAGCCTCTGTGGGTATTTGTATCATGCCAGCATACCCAGGAGACTCCTATCCCAAAATGATGCTTCCCCATTCCCAGAAGCCAGCTGGAAGCCCTTCCCAGGCAGCAGCTCCCTGGGACTGGGGGAAGCAGGACACAAGAGTGACAGCTCAGGGGAGAAGAACCGAGTATGTGAAGGGGTTCAGCTACAACCCAGCATTTCCTCAGAAGCCTCCCCATCTGCACACACAGGAGGCCAAGCTCCTGGTCCAGCCCTCAAACATGGGTGCAGCCCTCCTCTCTCTGGAGGGTCATGCAGGGAATTCCTGCAGCCATTCATCCCCATGTGGTGAGATACTCATGTTGATGCTGATTCCTGCTCAGGATAACCACATGAGCTTGTCCCTTCATCCCACAGGCAGCCAGATACAAAACAGAGAAATGGTCTGACCCCTTTCTAAATGTAGAAAGATGCTGGAACAGCATCACTCTGTCTCTCCCAACAGTGGATACTCACTCTCATTTTCCCTCCTCTCTTTCAGATCGGAGCCCAGTGCTATCTGGAGTGCTCAGCACTCACACAGAAAGGCCTTAAGACTGTCTTTGATGAGGCAATCATGACCATCTTCCACCCCAAGAAGAAGAAGAAGCGCTGTGCAAAGTGCCACAGGTGCTGCACCCTTGTGTGACGTCCCCTGGGAAGCAGAGCCAGCTGAGTTCAGTGAAACCAAGCAGGTTAGAAAAGCAATGAAGGTCACACACAACTGAAACGGGGAGCATGACCAGAAAAGGGTCCTCCATACCCAAATATAGAGCTCTCCATTCTGTGAAACCTCCAAGCTGTATCACCCTTGGCCAACTCCTGTCTCTGTGCTTTCCTAACCCTCCAGAGCTGTTTTGCAGCCTGTTCCCACTGCTGCAGACTGCACCAACAGAAACCAGGATGCCTGCTTGGCTCCCCACCTTAGGAATAAGGTGAAGGTGGCTTGTGACAACACAAAGAGCTAAAGACAGCAAAAGAAACAGGAGAAATTCCTTTTGTGGCCTTAAGTAAGAATTGATCAAAATTAGGAATTTGCAGTCCTTAGGAATTGAATCTGAATTGACTGAAAGCACATGGAGATCTGTAGAAATCTAATATGTAAGATATACACTATAGGTAGGATGTACTTTAAAATTGCTTTTCTTTTATAAGACTTGCTAATTCAGGAGATACTTTAGTTTGTTCAAACCACATGGAAGCAAAGGTGGAGTGATTCCAGTTTGTTTTCACTTAATGGTGAAACTTCACAGCATCAGGATGTTGCTGCACCCAAGCTATCAAAATGGATCAACATTTACCTCCAGACTCAAGGAATGTTCTTACAACTAAAAAAAATGCAAATAACTGTATTTTTACAGAGGAATGTTCAGGCTGAGCCATGTTTCCGTACGCTGGGAAAGGAAGTACAGAGTTGTAGCATTAATGTACTGAAACAAAGGAATTCTGCCACCAAAGAATATTGCCCTAGACATGAAATAGCAGCATGGAACAATCTCTCTTCCAACTGAGAACAAGAATGAGACACATTGCCATGGCAACTGAGAATTTACCTTACAGATCAGCTGGATTACTACATCTCACCGAACAGCCAAGAATAGAAAAAAAAAAAAGAAAGCCAAAGGTCATACCGAATTTAAGTGCTTTGAGGTGATCCAATTGCCTTAAAATTATCCCTTTTTTATGAAGTATTTCTGTAAAAAACCTCATCAAAGTGGAGTTGTGAACTTGTTGACTTTTTGTAGCCTCCCTCCTCCCATTCGTTTCTTCTCTCTCTGCTCCCATTTTTCCATCTCCACAGAGAGTGCTGTTCCACAGTGTGGCTGCAGTCCTCACGAGTGGACTTTTCCATGAGTGGCAGATGATGGGCTGCAGCCAACAGCATGGAGATGGGAAGCCCAGCCCACAGGGGAAGGGAAGCTCCTGTGATCTCCCCTTGCTGCTGGGGAAATTGTGCCTTGTCACTAAAGCCTCTCCCAGGACCCTGCAGCTTTGCACATCACAGCACACAGACACTCAGAGGTGAACTCAAGGGTGTCTTGTTACTTGCAGCTGCCTCTGGATACCCTGGCAGTGCCACAAGACTGTCTTGTCACGGATTTCATTCCCCAAGCAGGAAATCTCAGCACCAGCACACACAGATTTGAAGATGTACCTCCTTGCAGAAGCTGTGTCTGTAGCCAGCGTGTCCAGAAGTGCCAGGAGGAAGCAAGTGACAGCAGTGGGACAACAGTCCCAGCCTGGGGACACGGGCCCTGCTCCCCTCTGCACCCCATCCCAGGAGACTGGCAGCCCTCTCCCCTTGGGAAGCACGGTGTCCTGCCTGAGAACACAGCTGTCACCAGACAAACCAGGCAACTCCAGACCTGGTGTTGCCCAGAGTGACTGCAGCAGGACCCTGGGAGCAGCACCCAGGGCACATGGAAGGGACAAGCTTGGTGCAGTGCCCAGTCCTGCATCAGGACCAGGCTCATGGATCTGACTCCTCCTTCAGCACTGATTCAATTTCATACAATTGTAGGATGCTTTGGGTTGGAAGGGACCTCAAAGATCATCTAATTCCACCCCCAGTTTACCATGGACAGCTACAGAAACCAGCTCTGACAGCCCAAAACATTTCCAGGTAGAAATCAACAGTTCTCTCTGACAAAAGCCATCAGACTTGAGGCAAATGCTTTGCTCTTTTTTTACCCAGTGTCTTCCACTCACCATCCCTTTCCCCTTGCACACAAACATGGATCAAAACACAGTTGTGCCATATCTGAGACAGACAAGTTCCCCTCATTGCTGGTGATTTTTTGTGCATATTTTCTGTTTGGTTCTAACATGTCCCAGGCATTTACTTCAGATGGCCTGGCTGCTAAATCCCAGCTCAGAGTAAGGTGCAGGGGTCCATGCCATGCCACAGAGTTTGTGTCCATCCCCAGGCAGAGCAGTGAGTGTTCATCTCAACAGGACACTGTCTATCAGCTGACCTGTAACATGTAAAAATATATTAGAGGAGTATGAGGAGAACTTGGCATGGATTAAATAAATTGATATTTAGGTTTACAACATGACTGGAAGTCCACTGAAACAACAACAACAAAAAAGCCTTTAACAGATTTCAGGGAAATTATATCTGCACTGTGCTGGCTTTTACTTCAGTGGAAATTAATTAGGATGATTGGTTTAGCTCATGCAGGTTGCTAGAGAGTGATGTATGAGTCTCTGGTGGAAGAAGGTGAAGTCTGGTTTAGCTGAAGCACAATGCAAATGCTCAGGTTGGAGCTGCCTGGTTTTCTTAGAGCTTTAAAAATGTGGAAATAGAGGAAATAGAAAATCCAGAGTGACAGCTGAGCTCATCCTAACGTAATGAGCACACTGGAAAAGTGAAATGGAGCACCCTGGCATGCATCAGGGAATGCCACAAGTAATCAAATTGGTTTTTTGCCTGCCACTGAGTACCAGGGGTGATTGTTAATCTTAATGGAATGGCATAGGATCGGCAGTAAAATCAAAAATCAAGTGGGAAGTTGTAGCATTAATGTTACTGCAGTGGTTTGAGGGAAATAAACTACAAAACATATGGTTATGGAGAAGCTAAAATGTTGCTGTCCTAATGTGCCAAACTGCAGCATCCTGAACAAATCCTTGCATAGAGGAAGCAGATAGAAACGTGTTGATATACATACAAAAAATGTTAAGGCTAAGCAGGGGTTTCTTTGCACTTACAAAATGGAGAATGTCAAGCTTGTGAGGCAGTAAAATTTCAAGTTTTTCAAATTGATTTTGACTAAAATTTGAATTCTGGGAGCTGCAAGAGGGGGACAGTGGTCACAATCCACTGAGAAATGTCCTCTGCACTCCATTTATTTTAATTTTTCTTCCAGCAAAAATAAATGTTTTTTGAAAAGCCATGTTTAATGCAGATCCCATAAACATTATTCCTGAGTTAGGTTATGTACACACACCTGTCCGTGAAATGTGGCAATTTCTCCAGGATCTGCCCTGTTACACTATTTTTTGGGGGAGGCAGGGACAGCACAGGCCAAGAGGCTTTAGAAAGGGATTGTAGGCAGATGTAAGGAGAGTCATTGACTATCTGGCAAGTCATACCTAATGCCTTTTTTAAAAGCAGCAGATGGTGTGTGAACAGGCAGTAAAGCTTATTTTCAGAAAAACCACAACACCAGACATAGTGCAAGTGCAGGCATAAGGCCACAGATATAAACTTCAAGTTATTTTCCAAGCATCATTAGTAATAAGGAAAGAAAATCAATAAAGGACTGCCAGGTGAAAGGAGATGAGTTTACTCACTGTGAGATGAGCTAGAAATCAGATCCCAATTTCACCTTAAAAGGAACACTGTTAAGGAGAGTCATAAAGGTTAGAAACCATCCCTGGAACTTATTTGACAATGTCCCCTTAATGCAGCTGATGTCAAAGCCTTTCCTGACAGATCTGCCTTTGCTAATAGTCTGCTGTCATTTCAAAAGCACTCACAGCTTACAGGAAACTTACTGGATCCTGTAAAACTCATCTCCTTTGGCCTCTTCTGAAACCTTCCTGTTCTACCAAGAGTTCTTAACCTGAAGCTGCAGTTTCAGACAGAGTTCCCAAAGTATTTTCATGCAAACCCCTGCAAGGACATATTAGAGTATTTGAGAGAGATCTCAATTCATCAGAGAGTTGCTACCACATTAAAACCACCTACAGATGCCTCTGCCCTTCAGAGCCCTGTGAAAACACCAGGACAGTGGAACTGGGACAGTCCTGCCACTTCCAGCATGACTTGAAGGAGGTCCCACAAAAACTCACAGTTTGTCCTGTGCTTCCCAGAGCTCTGAAAAGTTGTGGAGAAGGCAGAAACAAGGCTCTAACCCCACTCAGGTCCATTCTCATTTGTTCAACTGGAAATATGCCCTGTGTAGGTACAGAACTCACCCCAAGTCCAGTATGACAATCAAAACAATCATTTCAGCAGCTAACATTGATATTTGTCACATTTTTTCTCTTTTGAAGCACTCAAAGCATTCAAAATAGACACAGAATTAAATATAGCACTGCATCTTAATATGAAATAAAGTTATTCCAAATAGCTGTATTAAAGGGATAGATTTTGGCAGTCCTCCTCATACTGAAGAGAATCTCTCTTCACAAGGAACTGTCTCCAAGTTGTTCATGTCTTATTCAATCCCACTGGCACTGCTCAGGTCATGAGGGAGGCTGACTGGTGATCCATCCTTGTAGTTTAATTACCAGAAAACCTCTGCCAGCTGCTCTAGTGGTGGTGGCCTGTGCTCTTTTGAATCCCTTCAGGAATGGTGACTCAATCACTTCCCTGGGCAGCCTATGTCTCCCTTCAATTCATATATGAGAGATGCCCATCTGCTTTTATACCTTGCTTAGAGCCCATGACCTTTTCCTGTACCTTTTTTTCCCCAAGTGACACAGCAAATACCTCTTGACTCACCACACGGAAACCTCATCTGGATTACAAATAATTTGCAGTGGCATCAATCTGTCTCAGGCCAGGATTGTCTAAAAGCACATTTGTCTTCTCCAACAAAGCAATCCATATGCTCACATTGGCCCAGGGACCATTTGTTAAACAAAGAGGTAGAATGTAGGAATGTGGCTGCACATGACTTTCTCCATGTATTTTCTTTTTCCCTGAGGAGGACCTGTAATTTTGTTTTATCCTACATTAAAAAAGGAAAATCTGGAAATAACAGAACATTTTGTTGGTTCACAACTCTACAGGACTGGAGGAGCATCTGCTGTGACAGGAGGTGAGCATGGAGTGACCTACGTCAGATAACTTCTAGTCACATTTGAGCTCTTTGCAAAAATGAAGACAAATTTCCACTATGAATGTTTATTTTCCTCCTCATGAATAAAGACCATCTGAAAGCAGGAAAAAGCCTCCCACTGATTTCAGTAGTGGCTTGTGATCTCAGCTGTCTTCACCTATCAAAACAAAACAGGAATAAAAATATTTTTGCATCAAAAAGTCAGGACAAAATCACCAATTAGAAGTCATGAATGCAACAGAATCACTTCTGCTTCGGGGGAGAGCTGCAAAATCAGGGCCCAGAGCCACAATTAGTCAGTTTGATCTTAAACCTTAAATTTAATTTTAAGCTGTTAAGGGGACGCCCATAACTAGAACAGCAACAACAAAAAACCTTTGAATTATCTTTTCTTTGTTTCACTTAAAGCTTTCAGAAACATGGGAACAAAAATCTCTTCTCTTGGGCAGTTCCAGGAGCCACACCATAACAGCAAAAATAGTCAGAAGCTCATTGTAAGAGGAAAATTAGTTCAGAAACCCAGAGCAGCAAGCAAGAAGTCATGTGGATTGCTGTCAGTGGTGAAAAATCTCTTCAACTTTGAAAATATGGATCCCCATCCCTTTTCAGACTGTACAGACCATAATGCAGTGTTTGGCTGCTTCTAACTATAATGGTAGGGTGGGAGTTTCAAAGATGCTCTATGTTGGCTCCATTTCAATTCTCATGAAGGCAATGGATAATTTCAATGGGGTCCACACACGACTAATGTGGAAAATGTTTGAGAGTCTTTATATTTCCTCTTTTTCTGACCTTTTATTGTGGCTGACCAAGCTTTGAGCACACAGATACACTGAGCCAGGTCCAAGAATCCTTTATACCTTCTGGCTGCTGGTTAAGGACTCCTGAAAGGAGTTGGGGCATCCAAAGACTTTGCTGATCTCACCTTTGGAGGCTGGATCCAAAACGCCTCAGTTCAGCCACTACTGAGCTGAAAATGAAAGTTACATTTTATTAACAGTGTAATATTCAAGTCATATGGTTATCTTTGCTTAAAGACCCTAAACTCATTGCTGTCACTTAATTTCATCTCATGCCATTCAGGACGCCAGGTTTGATGTGGTTTTGGTGAAGATCAGTTTGAGCTCTCACTGGTACCAACTCTGGTGAATTTTGACTTTGATTGGAAGTTAATGAATTCAGAGTAAACAGTTGTCACCAGTCTACAGTTTCCAGATCTTCCAACACAACATTTGTTCGTATTGATAACATGTAGAAAAATTTGTCTGACGTCTGTCAAAGTAGTTTGTGGGTAAATCATATCCAGAGTGTGGCTATCATGTTGTGTCTCTCAGTATTTTACCCCTAAATAGGCAGCTGCTCTAACTGCTTCACAGACCTGGCAGGCACTGAACTGCCCGGTCAGCATGGAGCAAATGAGCCCAAACTCTCCCCAAGCTTGTAAATATTAATTCACTAATAAGCAATAACAAAAAGTTATGTGAGAGGGGAAAGACACTGGCAAAGTCTTCTTCACTCATGAGCAGAAGTGACCCGAGCCCAGGGTGCCAGGTGGGAAATGCTACAGAGGAAGACATGGTGTGGTGGCCCTGATGCCCCAAAAATACGGATTGAGGCTGGGAGGTGCCTCTGTGGAGACACACCTGGGTACCTGGGGCTCAGCAGCACCTCAAGACTGGGAGGACTTCAAAGGCTGCAGAGAGGAGCAGGGAGATGGAGTGTGAGGACAACTGAATCCAGTTTAATGTGTCATGATGTTGATGCACTTCTACAAATGCAAAAATTTCACTGCACAGAGATTCTCTGCTCCCCCGAGAACACAAAGGACATTTCATTCCTTTCTTTTTGTGCTTACTTAATAGTAATACTTAAAATTACTCCTTAAGAAATGCTTAGAACTAACAGTTCAACAAGTTATTCAGATTGAGTTTGTGAAGCAGATGTAATGACCTCAACACAAATCAGGACCTAACTCATCACCAGTCAGGTTTTAGCCAGTTAGGAGAAAGAGTCACTTACTTGATGTGAGCAACTGAATTTTTCTCTCTTAAAAGTTGCTGTGTGCAATACTGCTGGAATATGGGGCTGGTGAAACCAAAACAGTATGTCTGACTTTCGAGTGGTATGCCTTTTTTCCAAAGATTAACCAAATCTTCAGAATTCAAAGCAAAACAATTTCAAACCAAGGAAATTCAGTTTTCAAGCAAATGCATTCTGCATAGTTTAAAAATCATGTAAACACTATTAATTTCCTATTTACAGCACATAATTCTGTACTCTTCTGTTTATCATCTTTTAAACATGTAATTACTGTATATTGTAATGCACATTAATATCGTTTATTGTACATAGTTTATTTTAACAAAATAAATGTATTTCAAATATTTTGACAGCATCCTTTTGGGGAGGTGTGTTGTTGTGTTTATTTTCCCAGATGCTAATCACATGCACCTTGCAGGACTTTTCAGGTAGGAAAAACACCTACCAACATATTGGCAAGGAAGATTATGAGCTGTGCACCCTGTGGTCCAGCAGCCAGGGCAGGCAGAGTCAGGGGGGAAAGTGAAAGGCTTAAGGTGATGAAGAATTTACATGAGGAAAGACAGCCCTGCTGGTCTGGAAATAAGAATATGACTGGCTCCAGTCTTCCAGGGGTTCAGTGCAGAGATGTGGATCTTGTTTTTTAAAAAGTAACAAAATTAATTACCAAAAAAAAAAAAAAGTGCCTTTGTTGCCCAGCTGTTCATTAAAATTCGTTTCAAGACCAGAAGGAATCTCATTGGCCAGCTGGTCTGGTCTTCAAGTTAAGCCTAGAAATCCCTCTATTCCTGAACAACATCCCTCATCTTTGTTGGGCCAAAGCAAGTTTCACCAGAGGAAGGCTTTTTTCATGTTCCTGCAGTTTATGAACCTCAGGAGGTTTAACTAGCCCTGCCTGCAGCACTTGCAGAGAAAAGACAAAGCATATCAAGGTTTATTCCTAATAAAAAGGCACTGCAGCCCAAATCCCTGGCTGCTATAAATGAATACATCCTCAGAGGAGCCAGGACAATCCAAGAGGGCACAGCATACAGCCTGGAATATATTTTATTCACCTTCCCAGAGGAAGGTGGCATTACTCACCAGACTTTCCATGGCCTGATTTTATCTGGGAAGAAGTGGCACAGAGGACCCACATGCCTGGGGTTAACAGCAATGTGCCAAAGGCATCCCCCAGAGCAGCAAATTCCTAACTTGCTGCCAGATAAGGCTGGGTGGATGTAGCCAAGGGAAGGATGGAGCCATGCAGCCCTGATGCTTTCACATTTCCCTGAATACCCATGGCTGGCTACACTCCCTGGCAGGATGTTGGGCGAGACAGACTTTGCTCTGAGCCTGGGTGCTGGCTCCAATGTTTTCATGTGGGTACAATGACAGCAGGAGGCAGCTGCCTGTCCCATCTCCCAGAGAGAAATCCAGTCAGTGCAGGGAACACCCAACCAGGGAGGCATCCTGCCCTCCCTCTCATGGCAACTCAGCGCTGTAGGTGGGGTAAATATATTGATTTCTGGCATGGTCATTCAGGCTGAACACACCAGCTGCAGGGCAGCTGAGCTTCCAGGGCCAGTGGACTGCTGTGGCTGTCATGGAACAGGAGGGCATTTGGACAAATCAAAGCACTGCATGGCAGTGACCATTGCTGTTCAGGTTCAATGAGCTACAATAAACCTGAGGCACTGAGTGCCCTGCAGGATACAGATGTGACTGGGCTCTAGGGGCCTTACAGCCTGTACACTGCAGAACACACTGTAGAGAGGAAAAAGTCATCTGCAGCATCATTCACAGTGTCCTAAAGGGAAACTGAGGCACAAAGAAATCCACTGCTTTTCCTGGGAGAGAGAATACCTGAGGTGTTACGGCCTTTGTGACAAACACTCCTTGCAAACACATACCAAAGACAGACAGGCTGTTCAACTGCTTTGGACAGGTTGGGTGGTGACATCTAAATCCATGGCTTTAAAGAGCATTAAAATGCTCCCAAGGAGGCGACATTTGCCTGGGAAGAAGCTTCCCATGCTCTGAAATATGTGGGCTGTGTTGACTGCCTAAAAATTCTGGGCAGGATGTACAACCCCAGCTGCAGCATTAAGGACGTGAAAATTAAAGATCTGGTCACAGGTTGTGGCAGGACAAGGAGTAATGGTTTTAAACAAAAAGAGGGTTGATTTATACAAGTGTTTTACAGTGAGGATGGTGAAACACTGCCTAGAGAGGTAGTGCATGCCCTATCCCAGGAAACACTCTAGATGAGGTTGGACAGGGCTCTGAGGAATCTGGTCTAGTGGAAGATGCTCCTGCTCTTTGCAGGCAGGCTGGACTAGAAACAACTCAAACTATTCTGTGATTTAAAGTATGAAAATTGATGTGAATTTAACAGAGTTAAGACCCACTAGTGTAATAACTTCTGGGGGGAAAGTTCCACATTTGCAATCTGGTGTTGATTGGACTTCTGTCACTCAGGGCAGATCCACAGCATCTCTTTTACTCTCCTCCTTGAAAGATCATCTCAAAGTGGCATTTTGCGGACTTGGTTTCTGTCAGTACATCCTTCCCACCTCCCCCTTCTGTTCCCCAGTCTGGCTGCATCAGTCAAAACCCTTTTCCCACCCTGCAGTGTTTTGTTCTGATCACTTGCTGAGGTTTATACTGTCTCACCACGTCCGGGTACAGCCCTGATTTCCTGCTGGCTGCAAAGGAAGGAAGTTTGCCACTTTCTAACCCTGCCTCTAATCCTGAGACTGCAGCACAGCCAGACTGCATCAGAGAAATTCAGTGAAGGAAATGACTTCACACCAAGGAGATGTTTTGCAGGTGTTCACAGCTCTGGCAAAGAGTTTGTAGGAGCTTGTAGATATTCTACGTGAGAAATGTCTACACACAGAAAAAGAGGGACACATTGCTTGAAATTGCTTTCATACTATGGTTTTGAGGTTTATTAAGGACACAAAACAATTTGCAGGTTTCCCACAATAACTGTAATGCCAACTGACAATATCAGAGGGATTGTGAGGTGCAATTTGAAACAAAACATGAGGACTTTTTAAAGGGTAGTTAAACTCTCCATCAGTGAAAAAACTGCTTCTGCTGCTGTTGGACAGAGTAGTCTCTATTCAGAATTACAGAAGGTAGGGTGATCTTCCTACTCAGTCATAGTACAGCTTTTAGAGATAAAAAAAATTATACCTCCTAATAAATTACAGGTTAAAATAAATCTGTCTCAGTGTGGACAGGACCCCTGGGGTAGTTTCAAGCATGCATCCCTGTAAATGAAGGTGACTGCATCCAGGAGACAAGGCACTGAGTGGGGGGAGACAGGTGCAGGTATTACTCTGAGCAGCAATTCTCTCCTAATGGCTATCTGAGAAGGTGTCTTTGTTTTGTGAGCTCCTTTGGGCCTCTCCCACTTGGCAAATCTTCCTTCGTTCACTTAATTTCCCATTTTGCTCAGGGGAGAAATGAGGGATGAATGTGAGCATGTCCTCCTGCAGGTGGGAACCAGGGAACAAAGGCACTTGTGTGGCTGTGGTCACAGGGGGCTCTTGTGGCAGCTCCCAAGTGTCCCGGTAGTTTGTAAAGAGTGGGTCTGAGGAGGTGTGAAGTGTCATGTGGAATGTCTGCTCTCTTTCCTGTGCTGGACTTGTCTCACCCACCATTACTGGACACTCCACAGCTTTCCTGCAAGAACATCTGGCTGTCCCCCAGCTCTGTGTGCACCCTCAGAGGAGCAGGTCTCCACGGAGCTGAGCAGCTCAGGGAGCTGAGGGAACACCCTTCCTTAGCCCTCTCTTTCCCACCACCTCAGCCAGGGGCTCGCTGAAACCAAACCATGATTGTTGCATTTTGGCTTGGTCCCTCTGACTCTGGAAATTGTCAGGAGAGATGCCTTGAGCTCTGCAGAGTCTCACTGATTCCACGTGAAGCCATTTCCCCTCCAACCCCTGGACAAAAGCAGATGGTTCTGCACATAATGTGTATCTCTCTTTTTTTTTTTTTTTTTTAAGGAATTGTCCCTTGTGAGGTAATTTTTTTTCGACAAAATAGCTCCAATAAAGCAAAGCACTGAAATACATGCTTAACTGTAAAAGTCCACTGATATTAAGCAAAACACTTAATCATGAGCTTAAGTCCTTGGCTGAGTCAGGGCTGAGTATGCATTCTCCCTAATTTCAAGGTAGTGATCTGAATATTTATTTCCATTTCATTGGCCTTGAGACCTTTTTCTTTGACTGTTATTCCTGAATGACTGCAGGGTAAGATTAACTAATGGGGCTGGGNGTGGAAGTGTTGGTAACTGCATTTATGTTACTGGGAAGAAGCTAAACCCCAGATGAATCAGGCTGTTGTGGAGGAGGCAATGCCTTTGTGGGGTGTTTCCACACCCCAGTGGCTGTTCAGTCCATGTGCACTTTGTGCAGGGAGAAGGGTCACACAGAGAGAAAAGCTCATGAGGAGGAAGGGAAACTGCAACATTTCTTTTTACCATGGAATTTTCTATTGTAAGGCTGTGGGTTTCTACAGCAATAATGCTTTGAGCAGCATGAGGAGAGGGGATTAAGCCTCATCTGCCCAGAAAAGTCAGTGAGCAGGAGCATTACAGGGAGAGATCAAATTCTGGGCTGATTTACACCCTCCAGAAAGCTGGAGGTACCAAGGGCATGAAGCTGGGGGAGAATTTGTCCCCTCCTCACCCAAGCTGGGACAGGAGGTCAGTAGGTCTCACACTCGGTGGTGGCAGTGGAGCAGATGTCACAGTCACAGCGGATGGCCACCGGGTAGGTGTAGAAGGGGTCCACGTCAGGGGCACACCTGGGCAGCTTCACCGTCACCATCCTGGTCTCGTTGTAGGTGCAGATCCGGTGGTGGGACTCGATGTAAGGAGGCTCCAGGATCGGTTTCTGCGGGAGAGAAATGCTGGCCTCAAACATCTGGAGCCCCAGTTTCCTCAAGGGGATTTTGTGTGAATAGAGGAGCTACTGGATCAGGTGGAAGGGGCCATGGAAATAAATTTTAGGCTACATCCTTCAACGCTTGCCTCTTGGAGCCCTGCCATGGAGGAGAGTGGGTGCATGTATGCATTTCAGTTTGCTTAAAGCTCCAATTAAAGCCTGCTTGAAGGAAGACAAAAGATTATCCCAAAAGCTGTTTTTTAGCAGAGTATGAGTGTTTCGACCAAATGCTGCCAAAAGCAGCTGCTTTCTTCCAAGAGCATTGATTTTCCATTAAACACATTCTGCTGGAAACCCTTCATGTGCACAAGCTGCCTAAGAGCAGGGGTGCATCCAGGTGCCAAGAGCTGGGGTTTCTTCTCAGCCAGACCAGTCTTCCCTGTCAGGCTGCATTTCCCACAAATCCCAATGGCTGTACACTGTAGGGAAAGCTCTCAGCACAGCAGCCAGCATAGAAGTCTGCAATTCCTCTGGACAAAATCAGCTTGGCCAGAGACCTCAGCCATCAGAAGATGATGGGAGAAATCCTTGAAACTCACCCTGCCATGTGGTATCACAGTGGCATTGGTTTTGCTGAAAAATCAGCTTCTCCTTAACAGGGGCACCCATTTTCCAAAGACTCCAGGAATGGGTAGCACACACAGGAATGGGAGCCCACTGCCTAATGTCCCCCAGCCAGGAGACATTTTAATTTCTTTCTTTGCCTCTGTGCTGTGCAAAGAGCTCTCCCTGGGAACCAAGAAGTGGGAGAGAACAAATATAACATTTCAGAAAGATGTGCAGAAACCCTCCCTTTTACAAAGGCCCATCCAAACAGATCATGGTGCCTTCTGGAAGCTGTTGAACCCACAGCCAGGTGCATTCAGCTGAACTACACCCTGGAGGTTCTGCAGCACAGCAGGAGAGGCTGCAAGGTCTGAGCTTGGGAGTAGGGGGAAGAGAGATCCCACAGAGGCACCTTATCCCAGATGGAATCTGGCCACTGGTGGCCTTTCCCCTCATCCCACCAAGTCATGAAGAAGGGGAGTCAGGGCTGGCACACAGACCCTGGCTCCTCCTCTGGTCCCTTATGTAGAGTCCTTGTCTTCATGTGGACAAAATCCCTCTGAGTTACTTGAGGTTTTCTGAATAAATTAAACTGGGATTGGCCCCTTGAGCTTTCCAGTTGCAGAACAGCAAAGACAGTCAGAAACTTGCTCTCTGACATGTGTGTGGATGAACTTATGCTCTTTCTTTCTCCCTCTGTACACCCCTAAAACTTAAGTACTTCATATTTATACAGGGCTGTGACTTAAAACGGGACCAAATTAGAAACAGACATTATCTTCGGGATCTGCATTTTGGAACAAAATATATTACCCATTAATAGGGAGCTCCATCTTAATCTCCAAGGAATACTTTTTTTTCAAGCAAAGTAATAAAGTCCCTCTCTCCTTAAGTGTTCAAGCTGTAAGAGGCTTTCAGACTGCGTATTAAGAGCATTACATAAGTGCTTCATTAATATCATCACATGGCTTCCATTCCCCTGTGGGGCAGTGGCAGGAGGGAGGGGACATCCAACAGCAAAGGCTGACAGCGCAGCCAGGGGAGCAGGACACTGTGGGTGGGTGTCTTCAGAGGGCTTTTTGGGGGGGCAAGCACCAGCCAGGGATGTCCCCGGGTCACAGCCTCACCTCCCAGGTCTCGCAGCGTCCCCAGCAGGCGTCCGTGGTGACCCTGAGGCCTCGGCAGCCGGGTTTCCTGGCCAGGAAGGTGAACTCCCTCACGGCGCAGCCCACGAACGTCCGCAGGTCGAGGGCCGAGGCCTTGGTGGCGGCAGCGCGGGCGGGCAGCAGCAGGACAAGGAGAGCTGCCGGCATCAGGCAGGGCAGCTTCATGCTGAGGGCACAAGGGAGAGGAGGGGAGGGTTGGGGGAGCCGGCAGAGCCCAGCAGGCAAGAAGTAAAAGTGGATGGGCTCAGCTGAAGCAGGGGTGGTCCTTCCTCCCTTCAAACACAGGGTTACCCGTCCTCACTCAGCCTGGGAGAAGAGGGGCAGGTGGAGGAATGAGGGGTCACTACTCCCAGAAGTGGAAAATCTCTGTAAAAAGGTCTGTCACAGAATGCAGCAGTGTGAAGGCTTTCTCTGCGGAGCAGTGGGAGTTTGCCTGGAAGACATAAAGTCACCAGCCCATGCTTCAGCCCCACTGAAATCTCCACATTGCAGATTTGTTTTGCAGCATATGCCTTTCTGCCACCCTGCGTGGGCTGTCCTGAGCTCACACAAAGCCAAGAGCTGCACAGCTGGGAGCCAAGCATCCCTGAATTTGTGCTATAATCTCAGCATCTCCCAGAAGTGTTACTGGAGTTGGCAGTACCAGCACCCTGTGCACTGGACTGGTGCCATTCCTCTCCCAGGGGCTGGGTGTCCCTTCAGCACAGCTCAGAGCCAGCCCAGGCTGCCGAGCCAGTGATCAGAGCTGGGCAGACAGGGGGGACATGGCCAAGGTGACCAGAGGAACCCTGAACTCCTCACACCTGAGCAGCCCAGCACCCACCAAGACCCTCCAATACCTATTGACCTTCTGTCTCAGCAAAGAAAGCAAGCAACTTCTCTGGAAGAGCTCCTCTGTCAAAAGAAGAGAGCTGGGAAGTAGCTCTAAGCCATGAGGTCCATTTTACAATTCACATACTATCATTGCATGTAAATACAGCTATCTTAGAAACCCCAGATTTGACACTGAATTTTGAGAAAGTCAGCTACTGCATGGAGCACAGACTGGTGTGTGCTGGGGTGTGTCCTCAGCTGGACAGACCAAAATTAAATGAGCTGGGACTGCCATTTGCCTGGCTGATGCTTGAGTCTCTAGGCTCCTCTTAAACAAAATGATTAAAATTTGCTAAATCAGAGCTTTAGATCAGCACATGATGTTTGCATCATGTATGTCACCATGTATACACTAGAGTCTTACATGTGATTAAAGAGAGTATGATTATATATAACCTTCAACAGGGTAAAAAAATGCTAAAATTCCTTTTTTTTAAAAAAAATATATGTATAGCAAAATACACAAACTTCAGAACAAATCAAACATTTATCCTTTGCAACTTTAGCAAATCCTGCTGCTTTATTCATGAGCCGGGGCCATGACAGGGAGCAAACACAGACAGGCACTCACCTAACTCGTTGGAGTCAGAATTCCTTTTGCAGTTTTAAATTGCAGATGGTGTTTCAGGATGTCAGAGTGAGCAGCAGGAGACCTGCACTGCAATCTCTGTCAGCTTTGTGACCAGTAGATCTCCCCAGCAGCTGCTACTGGGATGTCTAATTGCTCAAATTTATAGAAAGAGTCTTGTCAATCAAGGCAGATCCTTACTTGAACCACCCAAGGCATCAAAGTCATTGACTGTAAAGCAAGGCTCCCCTTTCCAGCAGTGATTAGCTTCAAGGGAATTATTGTTATTGCAGGTTATTGTTTCATAACCTGATCAAAAAAGGAGTTATCTCAGTGAGTGAAATTATGAGCATGCACTGGGGCAAAATGGATCTTCTTTTCCATAATGGAATATCAACACCTTTGTGAAGGAATTGGAAGCTGGCTCTGAAATTATCATTACCCCTGTAATTAACAAGTCCTAAGTAAACATCCTCAAGGGAGACTTCTCAGATGTTTGTACAAAAAATTGCCTGGATTTTTGTCAACTGCAGAAGATCCTTTTTACTCAATTTCTCTGTACAAGCAAGGGCAAGGGATGGGAGGAGGAGGTGAGAGCTTGCAAGGAAAGAAAGTGTTCTTCTCTTGGCAAGCCAGGCAGCTGAAACACAGGTGAGCTCTACTGTGAAAGGAAATTTAGAAGTCATGTCCTCTGCCTTCACTGTGCAAACCCAATTTTCAGCTGTCCACAGGACAGGGAGCAGCTGAGGAAATTGGTTCTGTGAAAAACCTGCTGGTCAGTGAGTTCATAAAAGATGAGTGGGAGAGAGAAATGCAGCCATAGGCTCACACAGTGGCCTGGAGAAAGTCACCTCCCTTCCTTTCCACCATGGATGGACAGTGACTTCCCAGCTCCAGTACCCAGAACAATCCAGAAAAGACAGGGCAAGTGTCAGGGATTATGGACCCCTCAGGATGATGCTGTCAGAGGCAGCCACAGCAATACAACCCAGCCATGAGAATAGAAAACACAGGGGAAACCTTGATTCAAATAAAATCATGCTGCAATGTCTAAGAGGGAAAAACAAAATAAGTAGAAATCAAAAAAAAAAAAAGAGTAGAGGAAAAAAAACCACAACAACCAAGCAAAACAGCATCTGTTGATGTCCAGAACATGCATCTTATCAAATATGAAGCAGTGATTACTATGAGCTTGTTAATTCACCTTACAAATATCCAATACATTCCAATTCTGATGGATTGCATTCAGGCTTTCTGTAGTATGAGCTATGGAAAACACAATTGAGGAAATGAGGCATTGAGGAAATGAGATATTAAACCATTCAGGACCAAACAAGGTACACCACAACGATGCTCTCCCTTTTTCAGGGTAAATAACCCATGGCTCGAGGTCCTTGTTTCACTGCCAAGGTCAGCAGCCCACATTTGGTGCAGCAGCAGAGCTCCCATGTGTTCTCAAAGCCCTGGGAACCCCAGAGCACTTGCTGGGTTTCATTATTCAGCTTGGAGCAACCACACAAGCTGGAATGTAAAAGGCTGGTTATTTGCTCTCAAGGTCTACCTTTTCTGTCTAAATTAGGAAACAGTGATTGGAACAAGTGAAAGAGGGAAGGGGTTATCTGAAAAACAGAAAAGCAGCAGGCATTTAGTGCTGTTGCCATATTGCCATCATGACATGGGAAACAGCTGCTTCAAATAATTAATTCACTTAAGAGACACCAAAAGAATAAAAAAAGAAGGAACAGAATTTTTAATAAAAATTTGAAAAGTTAGGAGGGAGAGGTTTTTTTAAAATCTATCCCAGTATTCTCCCTCATTATTGTTCCCAGTCTCACTGGCAGTAAATGACTCCAGGATCAAGTAAATGGTGATCAGGTGAGATGTTGGAGGAGGAATGTTGAATGGAGGTGTTGTGAATGTCTCCATCAGATCACCAATGCCCCAGACACCTTTTTCCCCCATTGAAACCAACAGGGAAAAGCAGGAAATTCAAAGACAAATGAGATCACAAGAAGTCAAGAGGATCAGCCCAAGTCCTGTCACTGATCTAAATGATCACTTTCCACTAAAATAACCCTAAAACTACTTTTCTGTAATTTTCACTGACCAAAAATAAAGCTAGAAAATAAACTTTTAAAACTTATTCAAAAATAGACAGTTTAAAAGTTCCTAACTTATGGGGAAAGCATGTAAAAGTAAAAATACTGATCTTAAGTCCCCTTTATTTGATTCTGGAAATGTACCAGCAAAAATCAGCCCAAGATTAGAGGCAGGTACAGGAAATACGTGCCAGATGGCAGATGAACCAGCTTTGACAGATCCCTCTTCTTCTATGGATTAAAAAACCAGGTGCTGGAGTTTTTGTGTAATGCAGCTTGGTTTCAGTGACTTCAGCTAAGATCCTGTTCTCTCATCTCCATTTGTACTGAACGGCCTCTTAGAGTGAAACAAAAGAGAAATTGCAGACTCCCATTTATTCTGTCTCTAGAAAATCCTGTCTGTTTGTGGGACAGACACCAATTCCTGAAGGATTTGCATTGTGTTGTGTGAAAAGCCTGAGTGCTGGCTTTTTCCCACGCAGAGTTTTTGCTGTCTTACTGTTCTGTGAGTTTATCTCATTTAAGTTAATCAATAAATATACCAGTAGGATTTCAAATTGGGTTGATCATGAGAAAGGACCTGAGATGAGCTATTTAATGAGACAGACCAAGGGAAATATCAATGCTGAGTGGCTGCACACAGTGAGCACTGCACAGAGCCATGTAGGCTGTGGCAGGCCAAAAGAACCTGGTGACCATTCAGGCAAGAAAAGTCAGTGACTGGACAGGAGATATTTAATGGACTGCACACAGGAGGGGTTTGGAAAGGTGGGTGTTGGTTCAAAAGTAAGACAGAAGGAGAAATGGGTGAGGAATCAAGGTGGTGTGGGATGGCTGGCCAAGTTCACAGGAGATGGCACCCAAAAGAGGTTAGAGTTCAGTTTAGAACAGAGTGAGTCGTAAAACTATCAGGTAGGACACACAGCTCTAAATGTTAGATGTAATTTGATGCCCTCACAGAAAAAAAAATAGCACTAGAACCACTCTTCCCTATACAAGTTAACATCAGACTTTATGTCAAGAGGTTGTTTACTCTTTGCTGGTAGTTTTGAAAAAAAAGATAACCTTTATGTCCTGAAAACAGCATTTCAAACAAGTGCATTGTTTAATCCATCCTCACGGCTGCTGCGTGTTTGTCTTGGAGTGTGACTTTCTGTCATTTTCTACATTTTGAAAGAATGCAAAGAGTTGGTTTGTAAAGGGAGAGACAAAGCAGGTTTAACCTTGAGAGGGCATGGCTGATCTCTAAATGAAAATCAAAGGCAGCAAGTAAAGCTCCTTGAAAGGCTCTGATAGAAACACTGCCAAGTGCAAGCGCAGGGAGCAAAATGCAGCCGTCAGGAAATGTGTTCCCGGGCAGGAATGAGATAAATGTGGGTTCTCCCTGCTAACAATGGGACACCAGTCCCCGCTGAAGGTCTCGGGCACACAAAGCCACTTCTGCTTTAAAAGACTTTCTGCTCATTTTGCTTCCTGGGCTTAAGACAACACGAGCTGGCACCAGCTGAATGAGCATTAGGGGGAGAAGAATGTAGTCAGGAAAGAGGATTTCTTGAGGCTGCTGTGGCAATAAATCACACCAGACTCAGTACTCGGGGGAATGAGCCCTCTTACAGAGGAGATAAACACCTCTTGCAGCTTGTGGGGGTACCTGTGTTAGGAATGGCAGAACAGCCCAGTGAGCACACCTGTAAAATCCAGCCCTGCAGATCTGAAATGCTGTGGAAAAGCTCTGTGCTGACTGCAGCAAAATCCCAGCTGTTTCAGCACAGACACTGCCTCAGCAGCACAGCTGTTATAAGGAATCTGTCAGACACTATTCTTCTCTTCCTTTTCCATCAGACTTGGAAAATGAAGTCCAAGGGTGAGGCTTAAGAGTAACAAAAAACAGTAATCCACAGTTTGCTTGAGGCACATCTATCCTGGAGAGATAACACTCTTCTGTTAAAAGAGGCCTGTAGCTTTGATGGATTCAATCCAGAAGAGAACTAATGAAGGTCCTACAGACACTAGAAGAGCTGAAGCTTCTAAAATTTGGTAGTGCACATCTCTAACATACAGATATTGCACCCAAAACCTAAAGGAATTCCAATAAAGATAAATCCATAGCAGAACTGCAGGTTCACTTCAGAACCTGATCATAACCTGATTTGATACTATATGGACAAAAACCTGATTTGGTACTATATGGACAAAAACTATAGTTTGACACATTTACTAAAATTCCTTTTTTATATGTTTATATACAGAGTATGTCAGAAAAGCTAGTTTCTCAAGCCTTAAACTTTGAGCAAAATGCTTTGCAAGTAGAAATCAGAAGGAAAAATATAAAGGCAAAAAAGGAAGTAAAGACTCTCCATTGTCAAGAAAATAACAGGTTCAAACAAAATTAATCCTGACCCCATGGCAAAGGACAGCAAAATTTAAAATAAAAGATGTGATAGACCAGACCAGTTTGTCTGATACCTGTCCCAGTCTAACTGGTGCAAATATTGATTCCAGAGTCCTACTCTGCTGTGGCTTTAAGTTGCATGTTGCAAAGATTAACAGCTGCTGAAGACAGCATTTCTCAAAGACTGACTGTCAGGGAGAACTTACCTGCAACAGAGGCATTCCTGGGGAGTTCCCTGAAGGTTCAGGGGTTGTGATATATACAGTGATGAGGGGACAAACACAAAAACACATCGCCAGAATGGATGAGGAGGTACAACACTGAGCCCAGGCTGTGGAACTCCTTTGTCATGGTCCTTAGGATAAGGAGACTCGTTTCTTAAGGCTGCCATATCCTTGCTCTGAAATGTGTATTTGTCAAGCATAGCTCCTGATAGTAAGCAATCAAACACCACTTCACCACACTGTTGGTAACATTCTTCTCAGTTTTCTCAGGCACTTTGGAAGCATGTGCACCCTCACATTGTCATCAAACACAGCCACATTTTCTTCCCTATCAAACTCTCCCTTCATGGTGATGATGCTGATCACATTCAGCCCAGAATCTTGATTCAAGAATTCAAATCCAATGGAATTGGCTGAATATTGATGAGAGAGAGAACTGGGCTCTCTAATTGTACACCAGGGAATTGCCTGGAGATTTGATCTGAGTTCATTAGAGTGTGGAAAAGATTTTTCCAATAAATACAGTTGCTATGCAAACTTTATGTGGCTGACAATAACCACTTTAGCTCAAGTCCCTTCTGCACTCCACAGCTTTCCTCTAATAGTCTTTTTAGAAAAGACATTTTGTTCTTTTAGGACAGCCTAATGAGCAATGACACAGCTGCTCTGGGCTCAGAATTTGAAGATGAAGCTTCTTAGTCAGAACTACAGAAGTTCAAAGATACATTACCTAAATTCAATAATTTCCCTACTGCTCATGGCCAGTGCACTGGAGAACAGACACCTTGTGTGACTCACATCACCCCCAGTGCTAATGCTCCATTTTTAACATTGCCTTCCTGATGAGTGAAGTTTGCAAATTAGACAGAGCTGGAAATTAAGTCTCCTGAAACAAAGCTACTGTCTCTTCCCATGAATCCCGTCAGAATAAACTCATAGAACTATTGAACTAATCAAAATCCAGCCAGGGAAACAAACAGGATGAGAGTCCCAAACCCCAGAGAGGCACTTGGCCAAGTCAAACCTCGGCACAGCAGAGACCCAGACAGTAACAGGCAAGAAGTGTCAGAAGCAGATAGAACCAAATCTTCCAGCCTGAACTCTTTTTACCCTCTGGGGAAATATGGATCTCAGACAACACTTTGAGTCCTCAGACTATTCCCAGTTCTTCACCCTGTTCCCACTAATTTTAACAAGTTCTTTGTGGGTGCAGATTCATCTCATGTCATGGGACCAGCCGGGCTCACAGAGGCCAGGAACAAAAATATATTCCAGCAGGCAGAAACAAACCCCACCACCACAGAGAGACAGCTGGGGTACCAGAGGCTGCCCAGGTTTCTGTTGTCTATCTTGAGTCACCAACTTATCAGCAACTGAAGAATTACCAGGGGAGGAAGATAAGAAGAGTGAGAGATAACAAAGATCCATCTTTCACCTCTGAGCATCACTGCCACAGGTACATCACACTGTGACTGTCTCACCACCCTCTCAGGGAAGGATATCTTCCTAATTAACATCACTCATTATAGTTTACAGCTTATTTACAAATTCTGATATCACAGTAGTAACGATTTCACCTGAGCTGAAAGTTCAGGTCAGAGCCTGCACTCTCCTGCATATGGATTAATCAATAGAGATTAACTGAAAAGAGTACCACAAATTCAATTTTATGGTGCTAATGCTACACACCTCTGCCTTTCTTCAAGCATGCTTTTTATTCTGCAGTCTTTGTAAGCTATGTCTACTTTAATTAGATCAGGCAGATAAATCCTGATAAAAACAAAACACTTTTGTCATTTAAAGACACTTTCAAACCAGACATTAATTTATAAAGATCAGACAGTCTAACAAGACAAGTTTCATTTTTCACAGAGCTTCATACAGTATTTGACTCTGACAATGTGAGCTATATCCTCTGAAGTTCAAAGGTTAAATATGTAAATCATGGCTGAGTATAATAATTTCTTGCTTTGCTTGCAGCTGGCATGTGGCAAATAGATGTTGAAATCCAGCTGCTTAAATCCTCGATCATCCATTTAGGTTTTAACCCAGCAGTAAATGACTAAAAGGTATGTTTGCAGAGGTGTGTGCCAAACTGTACCCCAGGGATTCCCACTCGACTCAAAGTACTAAAAGACTCTGAACTTCTTGGACACGTAAAGAATAAAACATACAGATGTTGCTTTCTAAGGAAAATGCATTACAAATGACTCACAGATTAAGCTGAAATGATAATAAAATGCTGGGTTTGACTTGAAACATAAGGCTAGAAAATTAAATTTCAGTTTTGCCTCTTTAATTAGCATCGGGGATCAGGTGTCCTGCAGGCCTCAGTTTCTGAACACTTTATAAAGCATCACCCAAGAGCAACAAGCACTGCAGGTTAAATTTACCATGGTTAGCAATGGCCAAATCTCCACTGACACTGAAAGGGGAAAGCTGCTGGTCTGTACTTCCTTTAGAAAACCTTCCTCACAGAGGCTGGTCACAGAATACCAAGAAGACACAGAACAAACTCCAGAGCCACAGCCCAACATTTACTGATCTTCCTGCTTTGGGTGGCATTGCCTGCACAGAGTGGAGAGCACTGGTGGAACTATGTCTCTAAAGAGACTGGTACCAATGCCAGCTTCTGGACCTCACGGTTGCACAGCCTTTTTCAACTGAGAAATCACCTTATTTTTTTTAATCCAAGGAGCCAGAGTGTTGACAGATAGATTAAAATAATCTAATCTGCTCTCTTCCCCCATTTAAGTTGTTTGAGTGCATGCACAGGACCGTGTCCAGGCAAAGATTTTCCAAACCTTCTAATTAATATATAAGAAACAGACAGTGGCTGCAGGCTGAGGAACACAGTTTTTGTCTGACCCAAGGGGAACTCTGGAATAAAAGAGATTCTCCATGTCACAGGAAAGTGGGAACTTCAAACCATGGTCCAGGGAACCCTGCTTTAACTGTTGTCTTCTTGTCATCATTGTCAAGGGGTTTATATCACCAAAGACATTGGACACTGAATTTTCATGCATTTATTAAAAAGGCTCAGGGCCTTTTCATCCAGACATGGTGTTATTCAGAATCTCTCCTCTGCCAAACCTGTTTGGCACATGCAAATAGGAAATTACTGGAGCCACTGAATACAGCTCCCCACTCCTTCTGTTGCCCTCTCCTCAGCACCTGAAGAGAAGGACAACAGCCTCTCTAAACCCCACACAGAGGCCAGCCTAAAATAGTCACATACAAGGACAGGTAAAACCACAGAATCATTAAGGATGGAAAATACTTTTAAGATCACTGAGTCCAGCTGTTAATCCAGCACTGCCAAGGCCACCACTAAACCATGTCCCCAAGTGCCACATCTGCAAATCTTTTAAACACCTCCAGGAATGTTGATTTCATTTCCCCAAGCAGCCTCTGCCAGTGTTTGACCACCCTTTGGGTGAAGAAATTTTTCCTAATGCCCAGTCTAAATGTCCTCTGGCACAACTAGAGATGGTTTCTCTTGTCCTATTCCTTGTTACTTGGGAAAACAGACCCACCCCCACCTGGCTGCAGCTTCCCTTCAGGGAGCTGTGGAGAGTGAGAAGGTCTCCCTTGAGCCTCCTTTTCTCCAGGCTGAGCCCCCCCAGCTCCCTCAGCTGCTCCTCACAGGACTTGTGCTCCAGACCCTTCTCCAGCTCTGCTGTCCTTCTCTGGACCTGTTCCAACCCCTCAAGGTCCTTCTTGTAGTGAGGGGCCCAAAACTGAACCCAGGATTTGAGGTGCAGCCCCACCAGTGCCCAGCACAGGGGACAATCCCTGCCCTGCTCCTGCTGGCCACGCTCTTGCTGACACAGGCCAGGTTCCATTGGTCTTTTTGGCCACCTGGACACACCTGGCTCATGTTCAGCCACTGCTGACCAGCACCCCCAGGCAGTCAAGAGATCCAGACTGAGCTTTTCACTGACATGGCTGAGACAACCCTATCCTGTGACATCTTCAAAAATGCATTGTCTCCTTAATTCTTTAAACATCTGATCATCTTTCAAGGCAGATAAATGTTTGAACAGATTTTGACTGGTCTTTTCACCTCACTGTAGCACCTCCAGCTTTAAATCTTCATTCCAAACCCACGTTTTTCCTTCTCCTCTCAGGTCTGGGGCAGAGCAGCATATTCCATGCAAGGTCCCTTTTTCCACAGTCTACAAAGTGCTGGTCTTCCATTGCAGGGTGCCAAAACAGATGGTACACACCTTGCTTCTCAGCATCACAGTGACATTTACTGCAGTCCATACAGAACACCTCTCCTGGATGCATTTGATATTCTCCAAACAAAGCAAGTGAAATTATACTGCTTACTTTCCATTTTTTTCCCCTCATGTCAAAGAATAGGTTAGCAAGGTTTTTTGCAAGACAGCATGTTTTACGTAATTAATAATAATGGAGAGTCTCAGAGGAGAAAAGTTTTAGTAACACCAGTCATGAAATGACAACTGCACCAGGAAAGGGCAACTCCCTGCTCCTAAAATAAAAAAAAAATCTTTTCCATTTCCCCAGTAGCAGAATAACATCTTTTGAACAATGCTGCCCTGTTCATAACCAAATTCTTTTGTAGGCAGACATTGTGTCTAGACAGCCTCAGAAAAACTGCCTCACTTAACATCCCCAGGCTGGGGTTCACTGCATGTGCTGAATTGTTTACCTGAATGCTCAGGTACAGATCACAAATTATGCAGCAGAGATTTATTCAGTTTTTCTCTGGAGCTGATGGGTGTCATTGTAAAATAGGCAGGAAGCAAACTGGGATCACACATTCCCTCTGAAGCTCATATCCATGAAAGCTCTCTAGAGGTCATGCAGACAATGTACACACAATAGTGGATGATGTGAATAGGATCCATTTACTGCAGGAAGAGGAAATGAGTCCATGTCACTCCTGCTAGTACTGACCACTTTCCCACATAGACACAGCAGATTTGTCCAATCTCCTCACAGATCTTTATTTTACTTTTGGTGACAGCAACAAGACTTCCATCATTGACTCTGGCAGGAAGAGAATTAAGTCCTGCAGTTTACAGAAGAGCTGTACTTAATCTGTCTCGTCGTGTTTCTGTACTTGGAAGAGGCAAGATCTCCATCATTCAAGCTCATATTAGTGCAGTCATGGTAAAAACAATACAATAATCTTTTAAAAAACCCTTAGCCTTGGATAGAAAACATCTGATTTATCTTTGAGATTTAAACAAAATCCCCTTCTGCAGAGGGACAAACTATTCCAGACTAACACAAACCTTTTTTCTGCATATCCTCCCCTCCAGGCGTCTGATTCTTTGGGAAGTGAAGAACTCAGGGAAGTGTGTGGTGGGATGGAAAACCTGAGGACCGGGGATCCAATGGAGAGTGGGTGAGGGTTACCCCACAGCCCTCTCTCCTCAGGGAGGGGAGGAACCACATAGGGAGCAGGGATGTCCTCCCTGCATCACTCACACTCCCAGCCCACTGGCACAGGGATGCCAGAAACCCTTCTCCTCCTCCTCCTCTCACCTTCTCAGTCCTTGTTCTGAGGGCAAAGAGATAACAGCCCCAGCTCTGGAGAGAGACACTTCCAGAAGATGAGACACTACTTGGAAAATGTATTAGCATGAACGGCCTGATGGGGATAATGGATGGGAATGAGAGAACGTGAACACATGGAAAACAATTCAAGGTTACAGTAAAGGAAAATACATTTTAAAGATGTGTTTTAGGGAGTTCATCTGCTGCCAAGTCAGGCAGCACAGAAGGAGAGAAGCCAGTGTGGAAGTAAGTAAGGTCACAGAAGTTTAACTGACTACCAGCATTTCCATAGGAAGCTTGAAATCACTGCTGCTAAGCCTTACCTGTATTTTGCCCACCCTGGCTACTGAAAAAGAATATTGTGGTAGAAATGCTTTCCTTTCATCTGATTTTTCTGTTTCTGGTCAATAAAGCACTGGGATATAAAACTGAACCCGTTTCTGCCTTGAACTACCCTGCCACAATGAATGAAGGTTGCCCCAACAGCAATCCCATGAAATCAGGCTTATGTTGAAGCAACAACTTAAGCATTAGAAATCAAGTTTTATTTATTGCTGCAAGATCTGGATTCCATGCCCACAGTCCCTGCTGCAGTGATGATGCAATCAAAACAGGATATTCTACATCAGTGACTAACTGACACCCAAAAAAAAAAAAAAAGCCACTATGTCATTAAATGGCGTATTAATAGATTCTGTTTTCCTAGACGATTAATTCAAGCATATAAATTTAATTATTCGATTTCAAATCCTAGTAATAGATTGGATATTGTCCCATGAAATTATATACAGCATACATATCATTGTCAATGACTTTAGAGGGGATTGATAAATTAGAATAGGAAGTGAGAAGCAGTTTGATTGTGGCTTTAACAGAAATATAAATTATAGAAATTATTATTGGAAGGGGAGAGGAAAAATTGTGTGTGTGTGTTTTTACAGTTTAATTCAGTTAATCTCTTTTCCAAGCAACTGAAATCATAGGGTAAAGGGTACATTCTGGGCACCCCTGATTCCTGCTGGAAGAGTGTTCTCTTGCACCTGAATGCCAGGTTTGGTCAAGTCTGAAGCACTTGATGTAAACCAGGGGGATCTTTGTTACTAAAGTGTATTTGAACTGCAGAGAAAGTCACTAACTCACACCCAGCGAAAACCAGATGAAAAGTTCAGGGGAAAAAAAAAGCAGCTGAAAAAGTTGGAAGCTGAGGGACTAAAATTCCATGGTACAAGCAGCCACCTCTGCTCTCCCAAATTCAGACAAAAAACAAGCAAGCAAAGAACTCTTGCACATGCTTGGCCTGTTTAAGCTGTATTAGCAGAAGAATCCAAAAGGTTTGTGCAGCTTGTGAGCTTCAGATCTTCGCAGACATTGATCAGAGGACTTTTTACAATGGTGTGTATTGAGAGGACAAAGGGGAATGGCTTCAAACTGAGGGGAGGGCAGGGTTAGACAGGACATTAGGAAAAATTCTTTATTGTGAGGGTGGTGAGACACTGGCACAGGCTGCCCAGAGAAGTTGTGGCTGCCCCATCCCTGGGAGTGTCCAAGCCAGGTTGGATGGGGCTTGGAACAACCTGATCTGGTGGAAGGACCTCTAAAAAAATGTCATTTCTTTAGCTGACCACTTGGAAAGGCATTTGCTTGGAAAAGGCTGAAATGCCCCCTGGTCTGTAGTTATGTTCCCCTTATGACAATCTCAACTAGAACAGCACATTTTGCTTAAATTCAGCCCAATACAAGTCCTTACACTTGTGTTTGCAGAACCTAGTGCACCACAGGAGAAAGAGGGGGTGGGGGCACCACAGTGCAGTGGGAAATATTCTTTTCTTTGTATTCCTGAGTCATTTTTGTCTGGCCAGAACTGGTGTTTGAAATGTGCATAACCACTAACCGTGACAATTATTGTCTGATGAGTGTCATGGACAGCAAATAGCAATAATATCCCCTTGTGCTTGTGAAATAGTCTGTGGACTAACAAACTAATTACCACTGTCTGAATTCCACATTTCCTTCCTCCAGAAATCAAGAGTGCCCTTTGCCAAGTTGCAGTTTACTCCAGGATCTGGCACCTGCAGACTTGACTTGAACCTGGTGCCTCCAAGATGCCTGAAATGGAAAATTATGTAATGCAGATGCCCATGTGTGTTGGAGACAGTTAAATAAATATACAGCAATTTTCCATTCATGCACATCATATACATTGCCAAATATCTAAAAAAGCAGGGGAGTTGCTGCACAGGCTTTGGGATGAGCATAAGCTCATAAGTAACCCCACTCAGCACACTTTGCAGAATTAATATAAAAACCTAAAACTGAGCTGATCAGTTGTCCAGTTTGCTCACACAGCTCGACCATGTTCAAAAGGCCAAGATTCAAACCTGAGCCTGCTCAGTTCACAAAAGGTTTGCAGGTAACCTCTGCCTTTACTGCTGGAGGGCTGCACAAATCCTTGTGCAAACACAAGGTCTTTCCTTCCTGGCTGTCAGAGCCACTCTGCCCCAGCGTGCCCCTGCTGAGGCTGGGGCTCCAGGAATACTCACTGCTGGGTCACTGCTTCCTCTGTCAGGGAAGTGCACAGGCTTCTTACACAAGGAAAAGCTTGCAAAGTAAGAATTTTGACAAGATTCAGCTGGTGTATAGAATATTCTTTTCTCATTCTCTTTTTGGAAGCCCTTCCCAGATCCAGGGATAATGCCAAGTTCCCAGACACTTTCAGTGTGTATCAAAGTATGAAGCACTGTATTAAAACCCAGACATTTCTTTAAATGCATCTCAAGCTTTCCATCCTTCCCGAGTGACCCCCGACCTATCACACCTTCAGTGACTTCGAGGGGGGATAATACTGAATAGACAAGATGGACAGGGGGGAAACAAAACCAAACAAACATAAAAATAGTGCAAGATAAAGTTTTTGTATGACCTATTTTCATGTCATGGAAACTCCTAGAAGAGCCTGTGGTCACTGCCCACAGTGGGTTGGTACCTTGTTTTCAAGGTATCTACTAACAAATTTAAGATATTTGATTTAGTTTCAGCTCCATCTTTAAAACCACAGATCATAATTTGAGACCTTGTATCAGTGTCCAGTTTAATTCCCAAACTAATCCTTCAGAGTACACTGAGGCACTAATTAATGCAGCCTTGGGAACAGCCTGTACCTGCACACAAAACTACTTTTGTGGGCTACACACTTGTGATCTGAGGTCCAAACTTAATGTAAGATAAACCAGACATTCTGCTGCTGCATGAGAAACCAAAACATCCCTGAGAAGGAAAGACCAAGATGAAAAATTAGCAAAGCAATTATCATTACTGAAAGTAGGAAACTAATTTAAGTTTTTAATTCCAATCCTGTAAAGGTTGATTTCCAACTTGCAAGTAAGAAAACAAATCCTACCCTGGAGGCCAACTTACTGCATGTTCTTTTTTTTTTTTAAACTTCTTTAGAAAATACTTGCCTTGCAATAAGAAAGTAGAGAGACATGGAGTTGTTAAGCTGAATTGCCCTGAATATTGTCTTACAAGTATTTAAAGAGATTTGCGATAATGAGCTCTTCTAACAAACACAGGCAAAATCCAACTGATTAAAGTTGGAAAAAAAATTTGGGAAGAATTAAGGACTATTGGAACAAATAATGTTTAAAACATAGTATTTAAAAATCAGATGTTTAATAAATATTTTCTCATTTTATTGAAGCAACCAGCTCTCCTACACTGCTGCTAAAGCCATTCACCTGCAGTGCCCCTTTCCAGGCTCTATCCATGGCTCCCTCCAGAGGCTTTCCCCTGACGACCTCCAGCCTTTCCCTTCACCTCCAAACTGCAAGGCAGAGCAGCATGAGCACTGAAACACTAGAATGCTGCCATAAAGGAACAAATTCCTTCACCAGATGCAGAGTGGAAGGCTCAGAGGGTTCCCAAAGAACAGTGAAGCTTTAATGCCTCTTCCCTGCACCCACTGCTCCTGACCTCCCTCACAGGGGGGTTGTGTGAGGTACAAGGATACTCACCATCATCAGAGGACCTCTGAAAACAATTAACTTAATGAAAACCCAGTGTTTGCTACGGTAATTCTGTCTGAAACTTAAAATTACCACCTCATTGCTTCATTTATTTTTTTTTCTCCAGACAAGATTCCTTACATTTGATACATGCAGACCTGATTGCTCCAAGTTCACTGTTGAAAAGGCTCGTGAAGTTTAGATGGAAGGAGGTGGAAAAAAAAGCCAAGCACCTGGAAAACACTTCATTGCTTCTTTATTTAGATGCACCCACAGTACAGAGCCTCTTGAGCATGTGCAAAAGAGGAAGGTAACACATTTATAGCTGGGAGCACCATTGAGTTTGAGTTTCTTTGATACCATTTTTAAGAAAGTAAACCGTTTCCAAAGAATGACATTTGAATCCAAGAGTTTAAGACCTGCTTGTACTTTATCCAGAGGTGGAAGATATTTTTATTATTACTTGGATGTAGAGTAGAAGACATTTTCACAGTCTGGTTGGACCAGTCTATATATTTTCATATGCACCTTTTAATATATATAAAAAAGTTTCATTTTTCCCCCCTACCCACAGATAGTTAGATGCACCTAAGTTTAAAAACAGTAATGGGACCAGAGCATTCCTATGGGGAAAAATGAACTTTTGCTGCCCTCTCCTGCTTAAACAATGAAATGCTAAAATATTAAGATCTATGAATCTAATGCTAATCTTGAAACAAAAAGCATGACAGGTCATTCGCTATACTACAATCAAAAATAGGATAACAACAAGAAATGTATTGGTACTATTTATATTTGAAAACTCCTCATGGCTCCATGAGGTTATGAATACAACATATTTACAGCAGGTGATCCAAGTAACAAAAATTCTTACTCAGAGAGGTCGTGATAAAAATCGCACGCTTCTGTGGATGGGAAGCAACACTTGGATAAAAGTTTTCAGTCAAAAGTAGTTGCATTCTCTTTCAAGATGCTGTTTTATAGAGTTCAAAACGGAAAACTGGGCTACATAAAATCTGCTGCACGTACCAACTAGGAAGAACTAATTCATGGCTCGCTCCAGAGCTCCTAAGGGAAGCACATGAGCCAGATTTAAAAAGCTGTAAGTAAATAAAAACATTCTTCAACCTTGAGCATCATCACCTTTGTCTTCTTTAAGGGCAACTGCTTTGGGATAGTGGTGTCACACAATTAAGAGAAAAGGGCATCTTTGTTTTCAAAAGGAAGTTAACTAAAAGGAAGTTATGTCAGTTTTACTTGGAGGGGGAAGAATCTCATCTTTCCCACTCCTCACAAAACAATAAAGAGCTTTTTAGAGCTCCTAATGTATTTTCTTTTCCATCAAGTGAGAGAGCCTAAGGCTGTACTTACGCATGTATAATGCAAGTACAGCTGCTGCATTTCTTACTCAAGCAATTCTTGGCTCCAACACCCTCGATTTTTCCATATATGAGAACAGATAAAAAAATAAATTAAACCCTTTTACTTATGCTAACAAAACCAAGATTAAATTTACTGTAACCCTGCTAGTGAACACTCCAATGGCATTAGAATACTTTTATTTAAAGCATTCCAACCTCTGGAAGAGAGACAAAAAACACTCAAAAGCAACGAAAGGAAAACAGTAAGGGAGACGTGCAAGATGAAGAAAGCAACATGTGGTCAATTCAGAGTGTATGAGAGGAACTTTACTTGTACAGTTGTTACATCCCCATGACCCAATGCCCTCGCAGCTCCTGCCTGTGAGCAGTGCTCAACCCTTCCCCGAGACCAATGTGGCCCAGGACACGCAGGACCACCCAACGCCTGCCAGACGAACAGTCAAGAACAACACTGACACCAACAAAGGTGGTTTGTGGAACTCAAGAAGCAAACAAAGTGTAATTTATGATGCACTGATCACACTTGGGCCCACGGGCTGCCTTCCTCTTCCTCCTCCTGCAGCTCCAGCGGGAGCAGTGGGAGCCGTGCGGGGCCGGACATCGCGCTGGGGCTGCGGCACACGCGGGGTCCTGGCAGCAGGTGCTTCTTTAGGTGCATCACCCAGCCTTTAGAGTCAAGTGACTTCATAACAACAGCACATCATCTCCTTCTCCTTAAAGGAACATTCCTTCTCAGAAGTGATAAATCATCTATAAATGTCAGACACTCCCCGCTGTCCGTGCGGCAGAGGCCACGAAATATTGCAACCCACCAGGTTCTGGTCAGTTTTGTATGATCAATAGTAGAATGACATGGCAAAACCAAAAATAGTTATGAACAAACAACACTCACCTAAACTCTAAGTACAGGACAAGGTGCTTTTTCTAATTTCACATTGTTGTGTTTTACTCCACCAGGTGAAGAACATCAAGTTTTATTCCTCCATTCTTTCTCAGTTTTTCACAATGGAACACAGTCTTTGAGCATGAGTTTGAGTCCACCCTCTTGTACTGTGAAATGATCATTTCACACAGAAATCACACTAGCAAGTTTGGTTTTTTTGGTAACAGAAATAAAAGACTGTCAAAATCAATGGGCTAAGGGACATGATTTGTTATAAATTTATTTAATCTTCAGTATTTCAGCTTGCACCTTTGCTTCAGCACTTTAAAATAAAATGTTTCAACTATGACAGTAACTGCCTAATTTACATTGAGTCCCAGTCAATGTTCTTAAAAGAAGCTCATAATAATCCCATTAAATCATGTTGTGTTTGGTGTTGCATATGACTAGCTCCACTTTTTTTTTTTTTTCCAGAATTAACAGTGTCAAGTTCTTACAAAGCCTTGAGTTTACAACATTTTTGTGTGTAGACCCAGGAGTACAAACTGTGACCTGATAATCCTGAAACAGTCAGTAGTCTAGGAGGGAATTCTTTTTTACCTTTTTTCCGTGCCTGAAAACAAGAAAACTTCAAATTCTACTGTATATTTAAATGGTAGGAATAAAAATATACAAGCTTGTATTTATACTGTATTTCTATCAATGGCAACAGGTCATAAATTCATGTTTGCAACTATCACAAAGACTCATGAACACCAATTCATTTTTATACTGTAAATACTGCTGGATTGATGGTTTAGGATTATCAATTCACTGTTGTCATATGTCTATAACAGTTCAAAAGCATCCTGGAGAAAAATCCTGAAACACATACCTTCCGGTATAGAATAATGCAACTGCATTAGCTAAATATATACTGTACAGAAGTCTTATCAGCATTTTACCTACCAAAGATGTAAGATTCCACTTTCAAATACAAAGCAGATAGCCAATAATGTATACTTATAATACAGCCCTCTTCTTTGTTTTTTGTATTTTTTTTTCCTCTTTTGTTTTAAACAATTTGGTCACAATGCACCTTTGATATAAAAGCATTTTAAACTTTATTATTAATACTCAGAACATTAGGATTTCCAGAATTTTTTTTTTTTCAGTAGCATTTGTAGAACCACTTTTGGTAACAAATACAGTAGTTAGGAATGAGCATCCAGATGAGAATGCAGAAGTGTATTATCCAGAATCCTTTCCAGCTAAGACCATAGGGCTGGTACTGTGATGAGTAATAGTACTAGAACCACAAAAACACTAGAGTATGTTTCTTAGAGGCTACATCCTCTTTTGCTGGAACACTTTATAAATACATATTAAAAAGTAAGGCAACAACTCCAAACTGTCCAAACTGCTATCTCAACTCAATTTCCAATTAGATCCATGACCACTGGAGATCAATTTCATCCTTGTGTTGTTTAGCATGTGTCTTTATTCTTTCAGAATGGTCCAATAAGAACATATTGAAATAATTTAGCAATTGGTGTTTCTAAACCAACTCTGGTACATGTGTCCAATGCTGCATCACTAATACTGGTTAGGTACTGAAGTCCAGGGTGTTATCACTGCCCTTTTTTTTTTTTTCCCATGGATTGTGGACACTAATTTGGATTTGCAATAAATAGGTGCACGAATCCAAAGCTCCCTTTCCTACTATGTTTATCACCTACTTGTTTTTTAATTCCTAATGTTCAAATTAAGGAAGCACCAGAGACAGCCTGGTACTAAAAAAATGCTCACACCAGTAAACAAAACTTTTATTCAGGACCAATGTTTTTCATGGCCCTGATCTGAATGGACATTCAACTTATGAAGATATGCAAAAGGAAAAGAAAGTCAAATTACAGTAAAGTTATCCAGAGAAGGAGGATGTTACACAAACTCATAAGGAAATGACAGTCTTTTTTCTTTTACTATAAATACACGTAACAGTTTAGCAGAAAGACAAGCTAAATTTTAAGATTGTTCACATTTGAAAGTTGTATTATACTCTCTGCTAACGATAAATAAGGAACAGGTCCTGACAATGGAATCTGACATTGCAATTTTCATCAACAGATCTTTGAAGACTGGTTTTAAAGAAGGGTTAAAACAATGATTATGTTTGCAAAGTTCTGAGAAGTCCATCTGTTGTCCAAACTTTGGATTAAAGTCCTTATTTTTTTCCTTTACTTAGAGACAGGTATATACAGTGCTGTTGTAATAATGAAACAAATGTGAAATCTACTGTAAAGTTGCACAATACAGAAAACTGTTGCTCCATCTTCTACTACATAAATGTGTGACTCCACAGGTTAATAATGCTGTTTTGTTTTTTTGTTAAGTTGGAATTATTCCATCACGTCTAAGACCTCTCTTTAATTCCAAATCCTCCAGTTTTTTCCACAGTTCTTCACGCTCTTTCTCTTTCTTCTTCTCACTGACAGATGAAATAAAACAAAGAGTTAGCAGGAGAGAAGACTGTATAATATTTATGTTAAAAAATATATAGTTGACATTAAATAGCTGCACTAATTTTCTTGAACACAACTGCAATTTTCCTAACATATATCTAACTTTTTAAAAATATTTTCTTTTTTTTCTTTTTGTTACCTACATAAATTTAACTAAACAAAGCAGTATGAGAAGAGCATAAAATGTAAGCTGAGCAAAGTGTGTTCATAGACACTAATTTGCAATGAGGAACTAAAAAATGCAGTGGACTTTTACTGCAGAACTGATCTGTCAAAATTATAAAAATTAACATTTTGGACTAAGTTATGTAATTATTTTTATGTTTATTTATTTAAGATATAAACAATCTTATAAATCACAGCAACTCTGTAGAAAGCATTCCCTGATTCTTTTAGAATCACTACCTTTACTTACATTGACTGCTGATTTCCCTATAGCTTAGGCACCAACCAAGGCAAAGTTCAACCTACAAGATGTGCCTTTTGCTCAGTGAGTTACTCTTTTTCCACACCAAATTCCTGCAAGATCTATGTAGCATTTGCTTTAACAACAGACTTTAGTGGCTGATTTGAGAAAATTAAACAGCAAACCTAACATTTACTTTACCTGCATTGTTTGCTTTCTAAATTTCCTGTCTCTGCCACAGCTTACTGTGAATAAATCTCCTTGAGACTGCAAGGCACAAAATGCTTTCAAGTTCTATGACATCACCTTGTAGGTTTAGATGAAATGGAAATCTAACAATGACAGATACACAGATTCTCTGCCAGTCACATTACAGAAGTCTTGAGAAGTATTTCCAGGGATTAGAAACATTCCTACACACTTTGATTCAGTCAACATACCAACATCTGGCTCATTTGTTTGTAATTTTGATTTCCCAAGAAGATTTTAAACATATAAAAAAATACAAACAACTTTCAGATAAATCCCTGAAGTACAGTAAAGGGAAAAAAAGAGCCTATTGTTACTAGAAAGTATTTAAAATTAAATACAAGAATAAGTGAAATAGCCTTACATTTTCAGGCTACTTACCAATATTTATCTTCTAATCATTAGGAAATACATGCCTGCTTACCTAAAGGTCTGTTAGAGGATGATCACCTCATCCAGCTTAGCTATTTGACCTATCCTAGCCATTAATATTGAATGTATTTCTCCTCAAGCTTTAAGTGGTATCAAAGCTACCCTTCTGAAATGTAGTTTTATTAAGGTAAATATCCTGGTTTATACATTCCAATTTTAAAATTATAAGAAGCAAATAAAAATGGTGAAAAGGTTAGCACCAGCCTTGGTAATAAATACAGTCTCAGCAGGTGCAAAGAAATTCTTTGTGCAGTTCAGCTACAAAACCTCCTCCATTATCCAGACATGGGACACACCACTGCAGTGTCTGGTCCTGTTCAGAGCAGAACTCCTCATCTTAAGGGGCAAAGTACAACCACAAATTGATTCAGGTCACCAAGCTGCCTCAGTGAATATCTGGACTAGATGATCAGTCCTAAAACTCTCTGCCTTTTTGCTAGGAAACCACACTGTTTGTCTCAACTGCACTACGTGATTGGCACTTATTTATCAATACAGATCAAGAATATCTGGCTTCTTAGTTTAAATATATCTCTAAACAAGTCTCTACAAGTAAAATACCATATTAATGGTATGATGTGCAGATTTTTTGGGCTATAAAACAAAGAGGAATGAAAGGCCAGTGACTCCAGTCACACAAGCCAAAAAAACTACAACAGCCAAGAGACTTTCAGGGTTGGACTACCCTAAAAACTTCTGCTGACATGCAGTGCCCTTTGCATTGCTTGGGGGAACCCTGAGTCACAGCCAAGGTATGACTTAAATCAAGTTGCAACCTGTTCAAAGTTCCTGAAATTTGCTCCTTTTTTTCACCTAATCCTTGCATAAGGTGAAACTTTTGAGAAAAGATGCTGCACACTGTAATGGAGAAATAATGATTAGGGAAAATGGGAGAAAAGACAAGAAGCCACTGGAGTTGAACTAATGCCTCTAGGAATGGTGGATTTAATGGATCCTGCATGCTGAAAAACTCAGATACAGCAGGACCTCTGAATAAGAAATAAAAAGGCTGAGAGATGTCTCTTTGCTTTAAGATCACATCCAGCCAACAAACAGCAGCTTGGAAAATCAAATCTTAGGGGTTTCCCTCATGTCTCTTTCCAAACATCAGTGTAACTTTTTTTTTTTAATTATTTAAGCAAAGTGTTACCTTTAAACCCTTGTTTTCCTTTTATCACTGAAGATCTTGATACACTTAAGTGTTTTGGAATGTGGAGTCACGAAGGAATTGCTTGAGGAATGTGGATTCCTCATGCAATGGATACTGTATTTAATAAAGCCTAAAGAACAACCTGCACACAATCTCACATCCTGCAATGAGAAGCCTAACGAGCAGGCAAGGGCAAAAATGGGGCAGTGTCTATTATGCCTGAGATTCTGCAACTGCACCTGAGTGTAAGGGGAGAACTAAACTGCAGGCCTTGTGCACAGCTGACAAAAAAAAGCTTTAAAAAGTTACCGCTGACGATCTGACTTGTAAGTGGCTGTCAGCTCGTCAAACATGGTGCTGTTCATTTCCATAAATGCCTTCAACACATTGTAGACTAAAGCCACAATAGCCCTGTGAAACGTGGAAAAAGAAGAAAGAAAGGAATCCATTAGTTTCAGGTGAAATCAAACGTGAAATAAAAAGTGTCTTCTCTTCCCAGCCTTTCTGTGACCAATTCTTTCCCTGCAAGTATGGTTATGTAAATTCTTCGATTTCAGTGAAACTACTTTTGATTAACATACTTAAAGGTGAGAATCAGCTTTCATGTCCCTACTGACTACTGAAATGGAGCAGGCCAAAACTCTAGGGAAAAGGCAACAACAGAAAGCTATTACATATAACTACAGTCTCTTCCCTCATGCTGTGGAGCAATTCTGAATGCAACTTCAGAGATTCAAATCATCAATGCTGGCAGAAGGAACAGAATTCAAACACAAAATGAAAGTGATTCATATTTCCTTATGACTCTTCTATGAAGCTGAATATTCAGTGCATCTATGCAAAATACAAAGCTGTATTTCAAGAGTGATTTCCTTGTGCTCACACAGTTCATATTCATTTTCCCTTTCACAGTTCCTGATCCACTACTCTGGCTGTCATATTCAGACCCAGGGCTGCTTAAGAAGCAGCTCTTCAGCCAGGAGGCAGTGAATCAACAGTACAAGTGCCAGGAACCTTTGGAGCTAATCCTTACAGGACACACAAACTATGTGCCATTTCCCACGCACCTCTGCTCTCTCATCTCTTTAAATAAACTTTCATTTTTGTTGCCTACGTGTAAAATTTTCTTATAAATATAGAAATTCTTTAAATAGCTCCTTTGTTTTAGGTGTGTCTTTACCTGGCTCGTGTAACAAAATTACTATGGGTGTGAAAACTCTGAATTGGGATACTGGAATATTCTCATTACCAGAAGCATCCCAGTGTATAATGTTAAAAGGCTGGAGACTGGTACTGGAGTACTGTGCTATGGAAAGTGTCTTTTTGTGACCAGTGTTAAGTTACAGAGGCTTTCCAGCAGCATTAGATTTGTCATGTAAGCACACAAACTTCAGAATTTGACTAGGTACAGAACAAAAAAAACAATATTTGAAAAGATGAAACATTTTACAGTAAGGTATCAAAGCAACTGGGACCTGAACATATCGCAGCTCATTAAAAATACTGGGTTTACTAAATGCTAATCATCTTGACTTAGAAAAACTTTCCAACTAAAATAAAGGATATATGTCATCTCACTGTAATAGAATTTTTCATAAAAACAATTTACTAGGTCATCCAGTTTAAAATAAAAATGCTTAATTATCACAATACCAATATTAAGTAACTGCTCAATTGTTGTCATAGAGAACAGCTGAATTTAAAGAAATTTAGAAAAAACAACCCAACCTAAGACTATACTCTCTGTATGTTTCATGGATGTTTAAAAAAATGCCAACACCAAAAGTCTCCCAGAGGTATCAGTTGATGATACAGCCACAAAGCTTTATTAATGCCAAGTGATATTCTTCTAGACAATTTACAATCAGGCTTAAGAGCCTGATATAAATCCGTTTATAAAAAAACTGCGTAGGAGAAACACTTGATGAGCAACATTTTTCCTTCAATAACAATGTAACGTTTAATTTCTTCTTTTTTCCAACTTGTGAGAAGACCTATTTTTATCCTACGAAGTAGTGATTTTTGTACACATACCAGTTAATTAAAAACATTGAGACACGCTCATGTGCAGACTAATATACATTGTCATTAACAGAGCTGCACTTGCTCAGAGCAGCTTTGAGTGTGCATCTCTCCCATTCAGATGTTCTTCAGCAGACATTCCCTGAGTTTATCAGTGAGATGTCAAATGGTAAGAGATAAAGTGTAAATGCACAAACTTACGGATTCCAGTGCTCTTTAGAAATCCTGTAAAGGCTGGAAAACATGATGGGAAGTATAACGTTTGAGTTCTCCTCTATCAAACTCATGATGTATTCATTATTCCAATAATACAGCGCTCTTTCAGCCACCTTTGAGTCAAAGAAATAAAATATTAACAGGAGTTCAGATAACCTGTAATTTTGTGCTTTTCTGATGAAAAAACAAATCACAGAGAAACTCCACAAAGATGAGCTACCAGGAGTCATTACTTTTGGAATTAAACTACTCAAATCAGTAGCATAACATGCATTGATGGAATTAATTTCTATCCTGTAGCTCTGATCCCACAGCACCCACTCTCTAATTCCTGAGCAATGTGTTATTGCTCACTGAAGACTGGGTGCAGACACAGCATCAGTGCTGCAGTTGAGGAAGGAAGAGCAGACAGACTTCCCATCACCCTTTCCCTCAAAACCAGGAAGAGTGCAGTTGGAAAACAACCCAGCAGTGCTGGGATATCAGAGGAAGGAGACAGGGAAAGGCCTAGCAGCAGGGCTGGATAAGGGAGGAGAAATCTTAAGTGTGGGGAAGCTACTTAGGACAGTCATAACCCTGGAGAGGAGCTGAGGGTTAGGAGGGAGGATGCTGATCTGAATTATAATTAAAAAAAAGATGTAGTCCAAGGAAGAGCTGAAAAGTCACATCTGTCTTTGTGCCAGGACAGATCACCAGGCTTAATATGGAGACACTACAGGCCATGAACTCTATATCCTCTTCACATATCCATTTACATCCCATTTATTCCCCTTCCTCCCATTATACAATGTGATTAAAATAGGCTACAGTTTGTGTCACCTCTAACCAGACACGTGGTTACATGGTTAGAAGGAATCAAGCCAGAAAACAGGAACTGCACAAGACTGCACCAAAACCAGGGAACAAATCCATCCTCCAGGGTCTATAGGGCCAGCACCTGCCACCCACAGTGACAAGGGCTCAAAGTCTGCTTGGACACAGGTTAAGGATTTGTGAGGGGCTCAGAAGGACAAGCTCTGTTCTGTAACCCCAAACACCTCTAACAAGTTTTTCATGGAGCTCAGACCTAATCTTCCACCCCAACATATCCTCTTCCACAGAAGACAAGTATTTAAAAACATAACATAGAATAATATTTATATTTGGGGGGAGTTATGTTTGAAACTGAGACTATACATTCCTATACAACAATAACCTCTACCACTGACCTGAAAATGAGGGCTAGAGACACACTTGGCAATTTGTTTAAACAAGGGTTCCTGGATTTTGACAAATTGTGATGGTTCAATTACATCCAAGATTTCCTCCAGCTCTCCTAGGAACATGACCTAAAGACAAAAAAGAAAGCATTGAATATAAAACCTCCAAATCATCTTGTTCTGCAGAATGCTGGTAACCTCCAAATTCTATTGCTTCAGGAAGAAATGGAAACCTCACTAGCTCAGTGAGACCCTCTCCCAAAAAATGTCATCAGTTCTACCACTGGCAGCTTTTGGACTCAGTCCCTTAAGAAAAGGACAAGTTTCTTCTTCAAGTGCTGCATTTAAAGTATTTTGAATGAAATTCAGAATTGCACCAGTATATACATCCATGCTGAAAACCTTGTCTCATACAAAGATCTGAACAACCAAGGCTTAAACTTTAATAACTGAGGAGACTCTCCTAATTTTACCTCATTTTTGAGAGCAATATTGAAAATAACAATTTTGCTGTTTCACAAAACCTCACACTAGGGAAACTCTGATTTGCATCTGAAACAAAAATGCACATGTTTAACTGCATCTTTTACATGTTTAGCAGGTAAACACCACATTAAGTATCTTTCATCTTCACTGGAAAAATATTGCCTTCATATATAAACAATTCCAAATCTAACAGAGTTTTCCAACCCATCCTCAACTATGTTTATTTTCTCCTTTCTAAAAAATTCTCTGCAGCAGTACAAGGAATTATTTTGTGAATAGAAACCAGACTTATCAAACTTTTCACAGTCAAAACTGTTCAAAAAACTAGAATTAAAGTATTGAAAAATCATCTACAAGAAATAATACCAAGATTCACCACAGCATGTGCTATCAACCACAAATTATTTTAAGATTCTCTCCTTATTATGTTTTAGAGCAAAGTAACACTTTTTTTTTCTTTGTAATACTAGCATATCACTTACCTCTTTCTGACTGCAGGTTTTTGGCCAGAATTTCATTAAACCTCTAATGACCTAAATTAGAAGGAAAAAGAAGTTAGATTTTTTACTTTTCTCTCTACAGGATAAACCATTAGTAGTGGGAAAAAAAAAGTATGAAAGAAATATTTACTGGTTCTGTGAGTGAGGGGTCTTTCTCCAGAAACTGTACTATGCAATACGCCAGCTGTGAAGAGGTAAGAATTTACAAAAACAAAATTAGACCATTTCTATTAAAAAAAACCACAAAACTCCAACTTTTTAAAAAAGAGACACTTAAGGCAAGATGCTATTCAGCTCTCTCAAACTACATCCAATTTTAGAGTGAGATGCACAGTTTACACTGTGCAAATCCATTCAAAGTTCAGTTTATAAGAAACAAGAGGACACTTTACAAGAACAATTAGAGTGACAAAGTAGAATGTAAAATAAAAATCAGAACAACTTGGAATTCTAAATACAGTCATACAAGCAATGTTTTGAAGCTTCTGCTACTCTCTTAAAGTGCAACTTTTTACTAATTTTATACAGCAAAGTCATGAGAATTCTTGCAAGATGACTCGACACAGCTAAAACCTGGAATAACATACTTTGAAAGCAGAGCTTTATCACCACAAGAAATACTGAAAATTTTCACTATCTGAAAATCAGAGAGAAAGGCAACAGGTAGCAGTTATCAGAGGAAAAATTACATCATGAAAGCTGAAGGTATAAAAAGATGTATGAGAGCATAAATGCAGTATTAAGGAATCTGTGAGGGAGAATATTAAATGAAAAAATGTGGGTATTAGTATTCAGAAGGTTGTCAGGGTGAAAAAGAGCCTTGACAAGACAAGACTAAGGAAACCCAAACATCCCCTCGGGAGAGAGAATGGGAAAGGCAAACTTGTGAGAATGAGAAAAGAGCAGAGAGTAAAACCTAGAGAGAGAGCTTAACTACTAAACAAAATTTCCAAACTACTACAGATGTATGTTATGCTTTTAATTACCAAATCAGAACAGAAGCTAGATATTTATCATACAAACGATACTGAATTAATTTTGAAAAAAATCTATTGTATTTTTTTCCAAATTTAGACTTTCCCCCCATCTTTTATGTGCATTTGTAACTAAATTTACAAAGCAATCTTAAAAAAGATACATATAATTCTTACTGAACAGAAAATATTCTCATAATTTCTACCTGTGCATGGAAGAGTGATAAACTCCTCACTGTGTGTAAAGGGATCAGCACCTTCACCAGAAACTGTTTATGCTCTGCCTTGAGAGGTAAAGCAAAACCATTGATAATACTGGAAATTAGAGAAGAAATATTTGTTAGTGTCATCATCATAAACAGCAATACTGAGGTCTGAACAAGCACTTTCTAGATTAAAATATATTTAGCAGTCAGCAGCTGTTTACAAACAGCACTTGTAAACAGCTGCTGACTTTGGTCCTGCTTTATATTAGCAGGGCACTACTTATCTAGGGATCAATCCAGCTCCCATTAGGAATAACCACATGAACAGCTGCACAAACCTGTTGCCAAACAGAGAAGACCTTGTCTATGTGGTCTGTAAATTCATGTGAGCAAGGTGGTCTTGAGTAATTAACCTACCAAAATTAGACTCACTCAAAACATTCACTCTGCTAAGTGTGCTCAGAAGAAAATAATCCTCCAGCATGTAAGGATGAAGTGTGCAGTATTTAATGGACTCACACACATAAAATCAATCCAACATTTTGGCTGTAACTTGCATGTAGTTATATATTCTTGGCAAAGATGTGACAGAGATTTGCACATGGGCTTAAAGATGAGCATGTGCACACATCTGTTTTCAGAATCAGGGATTATCATAATACTTTTTCCAAATCTGACACTATCGTGACGTGTCCACACGGGAAGTCTGAGTTAGATAATAAATAAAGACTCCTTTACCTTCCTAAAATTTCCAACAGTTCAGCTACGCCATTGAAGTGTTCAGTTTCATAAACAAATCTAAAAAAAGAAAAGTTAAATATAAGCGATATATCAGTTTCCTAAAGGGTTCATAAGTGAAAAGCCCCTTGTTCCACAACTTACCGTAGAAAAATATTATTAATCTGTTTTCGGATAAATGCTCTAAGACCCAGGAACTTGCCATAAATTCTGTGCAAGACTGTTTTTAGGTAGTCTCGTTCCCGAGGGTCTTCGCTGTCAAACAGCTCCAACAGCTGTGTTTAAAGGAAAAAGAGAACTGAAACAGGAGACATTTGACAAGTTGGACACAGAGACTTCTGTATGAAACTGAATTCATGAAAACACATGAATGAAAGAATGTGACATCCATGGTACCCAAGCAGTAGATATCCAGTATCAAAAAAAATTGCTGGAACCTCAGTATAACATCATAAAACTCGGCATAATAGATTTGTGATTAACTAGCTCCAAAACGTTGCCCTGCTTCTCCCCAGAAATAAATATGGTAAGACAGTTTGCCTTTTACCATCCACCATTCCCTGACTCTGCAGAACCAGAAGATCCTCATTTGCTCTAATACTTTGTTCTCACAATGTTGTGTCAAGGTCACATTTTTCTAATGGCTTGTAATTCATATGATGAGCTCTTAAGCCTTCCTAGTGATTGCATGGCCCTCATGCTGTGGAAAGACTCAACAGGGAAGTCCATGCCAGCACTGGATCTGCTGTTACAGGATCTCCAACAATTCCACAAATCAAAAGCATCAGAGGGAATTAATCCTTCACTTGGAACAAAATGGTGATTTCATTATCAATGCCAATTAAAAAACCAAAACAAAACAATTAATAATAAAAAAAACCCATAATAGAAAACCCACATTTACTAAGTAGCTCTTAAATACACAGCAAAATGGTTATGTGAGACTCAGTCAAGAGAGAAGGTGTTTTAGTGTCTGGTACTGTACAAAATATACCCCAAACTCTGACACCTGAAGCTGCATGAAATGAGCAGCAGGAATATCACCTGCACATGTTTGGTTTGTTCCCCTTGAATCCTCTGCCACAACAGTATGAGCTTTCCCTTAGCCACCTTCTTCATTTCTTTGTGACATCAAAACACTGGATATTCTGGTGGATGTTTGGAATAAATTCAGAGGTAAACTTTAAAGCAAAAAGCACAACCAACTGCCATAAATGTGCAGAAACCAGGGAATTTTAGGTAATTTTTAGTAATCGTAAGCAAGCAGTATCTGTCTTGCATAAAAAAAAGTAACTGTGAACCAGTACCTGTCTTGCAAGAGAAATAAAGACAGTTTGTCAAACAGGTCTTACAAATGGGTAAGATGCTGTCAGAAAATCCTTACAGGAGTGGCAGAAAACAGAATTATCTTAGATTCACAAACAGATAAATTATAAATACCTATTACAAGTAGATATGTCAGTGTATGCATGCTACACCTTATCTCTGTTAAACTTCTACACAACTTTGAGGAGGTGAAAAAAGATAGGGAAAAATATGATTAAAAGTTGTTAGGCTGTCTGGGATTTTGCTTTCTAACATCCAGGTCTAGGACTGATGCACATATTCTTCCTCATGGTCTGGAACATTTCTGCAGCTTGCAATGAGACCTCACTGTATCTTCCTTGCAGTAAGAATCTGTGGTGGGAATTCATGAGGGAAGTATGAGGTTTGTCAGCTGCCCTCCAGAGGTTATCAACACATTGCTCTGCTCAATTAGTACAATATTTAAACAAATAAATAGTCACCTCATCCTTCCCCAAATAGCACATTTCAGCCTAAGACAGCAAACAGCTGGAAGCACTTATGTTTTTCATTTTCTTACTGGATTGAAAAGTATTTATATTTCCACTTCTCTTATACAGATCCTCTCTGGAAACACTACTAAACTAAGACTAAGTCTCTCATTTAGAGAGAAAAAAAATCCATCAATTATTTTGCTATGTCCAATTTGTTATCAGGTTTCAACAATAAAGTTTTATTTTTATGAATAAGCTTCAAGACTTCCATGATTTATTTTGACTATTCTAAACATACATAGAAAAGGGAAATTAATTTTCCAAAATAGCAACCTACATAACACAGAGACTTGTGGATATATTTGAATAGTATGTCTCTTAGCAACCACTGCCAACCATTTCAAACTGTACATAAGCAGGCTTTAGAAATGAACAGCTACACTGGTAAATACAGTATTTTATTAAAACATACAGCTGAAAGCCAGAAACACAGCTATACTTTAAAAAAAAAAAGCAAAAAGCAAGTAAGCAAGCAAAAATTTTGAAAAAAGTCCATTAAAAAAACACTGTAACTTTTCAACTTTTTTTTTTCCACACCGGGCATCCTTACTACCAAGAAGCACTTCATTAAAAATTTTTTTAATTAAAAATTAATTTTGAGAAAAAGCTAATTCCAAATACTCCAAATGTCCCATTTGTGTTGTCAGTGTCACAAGACACCAAAATGCTTAATGTTCTTAAGTCTCAAATTGCTTTCCTGTGCAAGAGACCTCAGTTGCAGATACTCAGGAGTTACTCCTGACACACAACAAACACAATAGGAAGTGGAAGTTTCCAGTTCCTACAGCTCACCAAAAAGTATTTACACACATGGAAATATAACTATTTGCTTGTGTGTGTATATGTATATATCTATATGTCTGAACAGAATTTTTAATAGAAAAATGTGAATTTTAAATTGACACACTGTGCACAGCAATATAAAAATGTGCATCACCAAACCCCATGGCAAGAATATAGGAATCCTTAGAACTCCTTTGACCTCTTAATTGTCATAGCATGTTTTCTGATATGTAGCTTTTCAAATCTCATATTCCCCTCTTTCAGTAGATAATATTCTTACATTTAGTAGATTTAATGAAAATTAGCAAGATTTAAAAAAAAATCCTTGGTTTAGACCCATTCTCCTGTGCCAAACTGACAGTCTTGAATGTCTTAAAAGGGTGTGAGTGGGACGTTGCCAGTCATGACCAAGTTCAGCAGCACAGAACAGGAGCATCTAAGAATTATTTTTACTAGATTTTTGAAGGAGAGCACATGCATTCATCCTAATGCAATCCTGCTCTATCTAATCAAACTAAAACCAGCCTGGAAAAACCTGTCAGGAGTGATTTGTCATGCATATTCTTTTATCTCCACCAGGTACTGGATGAACACATTGGTGCACCTCCTTGTCAAATCAGTACTGAGATGAACAAAAAGGAAACCACCAGAGGTTTGATCCAGATGAAAAATGCTCTTGTGTTTAGGAGATGGATAAAATAAAAATTTAAGTATATCCTATTGCTTTTGTAGGATGAAGAAGGTCTTGTGATATCGAGAAGGAAACTGAATTCCCTTCTTTGAAACTGTGAATGTAGGGACATAAATTGCTCTGCTTGCTACATTTTTCAGGTATTCTTCATCCAAACAACATACATGAACAATAAAAGCACAACTTTTATTGCCTGAGCAGTACAGGGAAAAATAAAAGCTCCATGAGTGATAAGGGGCAAGAGAAAGGTCTTCAGAAATGCTGAGTATCTCCTGCCAGCTCTAGCTGCTTTTTCATTCAAGTGTCAGTCTGCAAGAAAACTCAGTTTTCTAACTAAATAGGAATCATTCTAAATTCCCCTGATTTCAAAAGCAAGCAACAGACAGCATCAAGCACAAAGTTCTTTTTGACTTTGCAGTTACACAAAAACTCACAAAGGGAAAACAAAATCCAAGACAGGCCTCAAATCTGAAGACAAAAAATGTATCTGTGGAGTGTCCTGGCTTACCCCAGAAAACAAATGTATAAACAATACTAAGACACATTAAAACTGGTGTTTAAGTAATCTCTCTAGATAGAGAGAACAGCATTTTCAGACTACTTGGTAGCAAACTTTTCATTTTTCAACAGTTACTGTTTCAACTCTGTCTCAAATCCAGTAAGTCAAATATTTTGACTGAGGTATTGAAACTGGATCCAAACCATCTATTTTATGTATCTATAGTAACAGAGACTAACATATAAACACACACACCTTTTTCCACTACCTCCATAGATTGAAAACTTTGATTGTAGATGCTGGTTTAGCCTTTTTCTGTTAAAATGAAGTTACACTTTCAAATTCTAAACAAAATCTTTTTAAATTAGGTTTTTTTTTCCCCCAAAAGCGACACTAAGCCTTAAAGACAGCACACCAGCTTACCTGCAATACAAATTTCTGATCTATGTACTTTTTGGCAATGCTGGGCTGAAATTCTTGGCTTTCCAAAAATCGTATGAAAAACTCATATACAAGCTGTAAAAGAAAAAATAAACAAAACATGGGTTTAGTTTATTACTTGTTTACTCTTTATATTTTTAAGTATTGCCATAAATTATTTTGTTAGAATATTAAATGCTTATTTTTCCCCAGTACAAAGGGTTTAAAAAATGGAAAAGATTTTTCTCCTTTATCAAATTGCCACCTTTTAGTTAAAATTAATTACATGAGCTTTTTAAGCTGTCTTTGCTTATTTAACTCCAGTCAAAGACATTTCATCACCAAGAACAGGCACTGCCATCTTGTAATGCTTGTTATCATCTTGTAAAGCTTCCCTGAGTAATTGGGAAGCACATTTAAACTGCCCTCTGAACTGCTGAAGTCACATCAAATACAGACATTACAATTCTGAGGGGGTTGGTGAAACAGTTGGAAATATTTAAATTAAATTAGAAACTGCTTAGAGTAGTGTTCTAGTACAACTTGAAACACAGAAGAAGAATACAAACCAGAATTTATTCAGAAGTTCCTAACTTACTGTAAAGATTAGCCTCAGGGCTGGAGAAAATCTGCTTATTTTCATGCAATTCCATCTCTACCTAAACTCTTCAGTGGGACAGCAAGACTTTTCATTTAGTGGAGAAAAAGAAGAGTATAAAAACCAGGGAACAAGGAAGTGAAGTGAAACAGAGACTGCTGTGGCCTCATAAGACAGCAACTCTGATCTGTCACTGATAATGAGCTACCAGCCAGCCATTCTCTTTGCAGAACCTTTTCATAAAGAGCAGCCATTTGAAAACTTTTTTCTTTTTGTCTTTAGTGAGTATGAATATTGATACTGAAAGGAGAAAGGAAGCTTAAAAATTATTGTTTAAAATAATTTTAAACTTTTCCATGACAGCAATATGCTGCAAAACTGCTGCTGGTACTTTATAACTTCTCAAAGGAAACAACAGGAAATCAAAAAGAAGGAGAGAGGTTTAGAAAGAAGTTGTGGGAAAAGTGGCAGCTTACATAACACCAACATTAAATCATCAGGAAATCAATTCCATTGACTTTTCACAAATACTTTGGTGAATTTCTTCTTGACAATGGTAAGTCGTCCACTGGATAAGAAACTCTATCATTTCCATGCAAGTGATGACTTTTTGAACTACAGCACCAATGTCACTTAATGTGCTGTTTCCAGGCAGGCACAGCTCCTCAGAGCTGCCTTGAAGTTTTGAAGATTCTTATTTTTTGTGAAATTTCAATGTAAATGAGGGATGAACCTACATTTCAACAGATTCAGAATTAGAGAGCACAAAAGAGTGAAAAAAACCACTCATGGGATTGTGCATGCAACTGTAAAATAAAATCCTCATTTCAGGCTGAGATCAATTTTGCTCCTTTGCTCACAAAAACTCCCAAACTCCACAAACTGTTACTCAAGCAAACTTCCTGTAAATTTACCAGTGGTGTGAGTCATTATCCTGACTAACACACACAGGATCTTCATCTAGATTTTCTATAAAGGAATTTACTGCACTAGTATCAAGGATGTTCTCTCCAGTTTAGTTTATGCTCTTCATTCAAAATCACAGAATGATGGAATGGTTTGGGTTGGAAGTACATTAAAGATCACCTCATTTCACCCCCCCCTGCCATGGGCAGGGCCACCTTTCCCAAGACCAGGTTGCTCATCCAACCCGGCCTTCAACACTCCCAGAGATGGGGCAGCCACAGCTTCTCTGGGCAACCTGTGCCAGGGCCTCACACCCTCACAAGTCAGGAACTTCTTAATAAAGTGTAATCTGAATCTCTCCTTGTCCTATCACTATCTGACTGTGTAAAAAGTCACTCTCCCTTGTTTTTTTTAAGCTCCTTTTCAAGTACTGGAAGGTTGCAATGAGGTTTCCCTGGAGCCTTCTCTTCTCCAGGACGAACAACCCCTGCTCTCTCAGCCTGGGCTCACAGGACAGGTGCTCCAGCCCTCTGATCATCTCTGCACTCTCCTCTCTGGACCCACTCCAACAGGTCTACTATTTTCTTGTGCTAGTAACTCCAGACCTGGATGCAATGTTATTCCACATGGGGGTGGAATCCCAAAATCCCTTGTTTTGACAACTGAAATTCAGAGGAAGGGATGCTACTTAGTGAGCTTGAATCCTGCTCCAAACACCTGGGAGCAAACCTTGACTGGAGGAGAGGAAGGAGGACTTAGATAGGGATGCAGCTTCTCATTCATTTTTCTGATCAGCTGCCAACACCTGTGCACTTTCACATGAATATTAACCACCCTCAACAAAGCAAAACTGCCAGCAGTGTCATCCTCACAATGCTCTTGCTGAAGTTGTTGAAAAATACTTGCGCATCAAAGCAGTTGGTAAAGCAAAATAATTTTTAAATCAGTGAAGGAAAACAGGAATATGAGGGACACCATCAATATAACTTTGAAAGAAAGCTTTAACATTTTGCAAATATCATGAAGTTCTCTCCCATCTCTGTAGGTACTATATTAGAATCATAAACAGTATTAATAAATGTTATAGTAAGTGTCTCACAGACTAGTTCCGATTCACAGGTTTAAAAAAAAAGCTGAGAAAATTATTAGATACACTAAGCAATGACAAGAATTTCTTCTGAGGTAAATAATGAAAAACCTGTAAGTGCGGCCACGATGCCTCCAAGGTGGGCTCATCTTCTTCTGGATCAAATTCATTGCTGTCACTAGGTGGGAGAGTTCTGAAGATATTGCAAGATACCTGAAAAGGCAAAGAAAGGAGGATGAGATTCATTCTGCACACAGATAAGAGATTTCAGGACTCTGTATGTCTGTACCTGCTCTATCCTCCATCACTTAAACACTATTTCTTTTTACTGCTGTCTGACAAGGATCTTTAGCAACAGCACAGGGCTAAGGAACCTGTCACTTTACAAACCTGCCACCAGCCTTGGCTTTTCTCCTTTCCTCTGATATCCCAGCATTACCCAGTCTGCCACCATGTTCCAGAGGAGCCCACCAACACGTAATTCCCAATCCTGATGGGCATCAATGGGAGCCAGGACTGCTTAAGAGTTGTAGGAAATACCAACTCGTATTCGTAAGTGTTGTCATACAGCATTTGGTTATTTTTGTCTGTACAGAGAAACATTAATGATTAAGGTCTCATCTGTCAGCACTTGTTAGGAGCTGCCAGTGCTACTCACACATTAAATGCTTGGACACCTCATGCCAAGTACAGAACTTGGTACTAAATGAAAGCAAATAATAGTATTTGCTCGACACTTAGCCTACATTTTATTTCATGGCTGGCTCGCTTTGCTTAATCTTATTTAGAGGTACTTTGGTGAGACTGCCTGGCTTTGTGAGGTTCATGCTATCAGCAAAGACTGAGCCAGAGAGCTTTCCTGGGTTAATTAGAGTGCTGAATGGAGCGTACAGCTTATTATGCAGCAAATCTGATAACTGCAAACATGCTGTAGGGCCCCTCTGCACTTGGAAGGTGATGATGTGCCTTCCTTGCTCTGCTCCTGCGCATTTGACCCATCTCTAAGCTGGTTAATCAAACAGCTGGGAAAAGCAGCATGTTATCCCCTAATCCATACATGACCCCTTCATAGTAGTTCAGACAAACTAAGCTATTTAAGACACAAAACTAGTGTGTTCTTCAGCATCCTTGTTTATTTTTCCAGCTTTTTTGCTCCTGTAAATGTTTTAGTCTGTAAGGAGTACTTTCAGTATGTTGGCAACTTAGTGAGAAAGGGCACTTTAAAGCCCACAGTTTAAAAACAATCCAAATACTGATAAAACCAGATTTAAATAGGGTGAAGTTTTAGAATTTGCAAGACAAACAGAACAGATTCAGGCACTGCAGAAACAGAAAGATGAAAGAGGCAAGTGCAGGAAAGCACACGTGGTCCACTTGAGTGAGGGATGTTCACTGAACACAAAAGAGTGAGCAAGGCAAACCAGTGAGCACGGAAAACAAGAGGCCACACTGGTTTGTGCTGGGACTTGTCCCTTCCTGCCACAAGAGGGTGTGTGCCACTGCAGTTCCAGTCCTGCAGGCTCTACAGGAGCCCCACTCTGTAAAGCTCAGCATTGCTTTCAGCCTGGAGAGGCTCAGCACTTACTGCAGCCTGTGCCGATGGGTACCGAGCTCCTCCTGCCCTGTACCCACAGCAGCCGAGTGACTGCCAGCATTCATTAGGAGAAGATCTTTTCCTCCTTTCTCCAGCCTCTTCCCCAACTCATTCACTTCTCTCAAGAGCCCCTTCATGAAGAGACATTTCTAATCTCATGGGAGGTCAAATAACTATTCCAGGAATACATACATGTTACAGTTTGTCTTTCCTCAAGGATTCCTGAGCTCCTCCTTCTACTATCCCTGATATGAAAATGCAGGGAGAGGAGGAGAGTGATCAGAATTAGCAAAACAGAGTTTCTATGGTAGAACACAAAAAAGGATAGACAGCCCAAAGGATTCCCAAGTAAAATGTGGGAAATGTACCTTGAATCCAAACATTTGGGATTCTAAAATACTTACTCAAGCATTTTTTGTTAATGCTTCACAGTCAAAAATCCCAGCTCTCTCAGGATTTGGATCAAAATAAGAAACTAAGAAAACCAAAGGCAGCTTTTTTTTCCTTTTTCTGCTTTAAATTTCATTTGAAACAATAAAGAAAATTTTCTGAAAATTTAACTATACATGTATTATTAAAACTTGTACCTACAGATCACTCATCAGCTGTTTTGTTTAGACACTGGAACAAATACTGAATTATGGCACAAGCAAAACCTGCAAGGGAAAGTACATACTTTCAGAATGAAAAGCTAACAAAGACAAATTCCTGTAAGACTCAAATTAAGTCAAACCAAGCCTCAAGCAGTTAGTGCCAGGGCCTTACCAGCATGACAGAAGTATGAGAGGTTCAGCAACAATTAGCCAAGTTCCAGCACAGACACCTGGATCTTGAGCTTGGGACAAAATTAGTATGATCTCTGGAGAGTGCCTATTAAAAAATGCCAGTCTCAAGGCAACTCAAAAGCAGGTTTTTTTGCATAAGAAAATTAACATGCAGGAGTAAATGCAATGCAAGCTAGAATATGGTCCTAGTATGCAGTTTGCTCTCTTTAATTTTCTGGTTTGCATTAGGAGTAAAGATAAGCTATGTGGAGCCAAAATGCAGATATTCTCCTGAAGAGAACAGACAGAACAGGTTATCTTTAACTGATTTCCCCAGGTTATCATAACTTTAGGAGATAATGTGTGCCATTACAGTTACATTAATCACCACAACACAGCACGACAGCTCATTTACATGCAGCGTCAATTTATAGCACGCTTATCTAAATCAGTAGCCTCTGGGTGGTTAATGTTTATAAGCCTCTAAGGGAGAACTGAAGGCAACAAGTCCTTCCATGCATGAACTGCCCAGCTGTATGTTGGAGACCCTGACAGCCACCACATCACACAGGAACACACTACATCAGATCTGGAAAGACTTTTTCTCAGATAGGCATAAGGCAGCTATTTAGAATTTATCCCTGGGCCCAAGCAGCATGCCAAAATTCCTTCAGCTGGATAGCTGAACCATTTCTCTCCCGACCTTTCTTGGATCATCAAGCCAGAGGACATCTCTACCAGCCTGCATACACAATCCCCAGTGATTCCTCTCCCAAAGTCAACATAAATGACTATGGATCAATACTGACTTCCGTCTGCCACTGATTAGGAATGCCTCCAAGCACAGATGATCCTTTTGGAAAGCAAACCAGAACTCCAATATTCTAGAAAGTTGTATCAAGACAGATGTCCCTTCTCTGTCCTCAAAAACACCTGCACCCCCTTCTCCATGGCTGTACCTTTCAGAAACACACAGCAAACTGGGTGTACAAAGTCCACCACAGCTTCTCCACCACACAGAATCTGAACACCCAAGTGCCAGAAACCAACTAAACAAGCAGTTAAATTTACCCATTGGCACTGAATCAAAAACATTCCAGACCAAAGTGGAAATGCTGAAACGACAGATTTCTAGACTGGAGATGCACAGAAACCTCTGAGCTCTGTGCCAGTGTGTCAGTCAGGCACAAGTCACAGAATCACGGAGTGGTTTGGGTTGGAAGGGACCTTTAAGGTCATCTCGGTCCAACACCCTGCCATGGGCAGGGATGCCATCCACTAGACCAGGCTGCTGCAAGCCCCATCCAGCCTGGCTTTCAACACTTCCAGGGATAGGGCAATCACAACTTCTCTGGGCAACCTGTGCCAGTGCTTCACTTGCCCTCTTAATAAAGAATTTCTTCTTAAGATCTGATCTAACACCTAACTCCAGCCAGATGCAAGACAAAAACTCTCCCAGGCAATTACAAGTCCATGCCAATTTGTTAAAAACAAACAAGACAGGGAAGGCTGCTCTGTACCCTCCCAGACAGTGAGCTGCAATTTCTGAACAGATCTGATGGCTGGTACCTGGCAATGCAGAACCACAAAATTAAGAATATACAGGTAAAAGCATCAAGCTTCAAGAAATCTTTATCACCACATTTATATTTGAAATAACTTTTAGAAAAGAAGGTAATAAGAGGCTCAAGTCTCAAGCCAAAATTCATGTTTTGAGAAGTCCTCTCTTTGCCCCTCACTGGAGTGCTAAAAAAGTGACAATGCTGTAACAGAAACACTTCACAAATTGAATTGCAGCTGAGCACTTCTACTCTGTGCTGTTTGAAACAAAGATTTTTATCAGTAATAGTCTTCCTGAATGAAAGCTGAAATGAAAACAACTGCAAAGTTTAATGTATTCTCTATATAAAACCAGGGTAAGTGGATACCCATTTAGCTTACAGGGAACACCTGTTCTTCAATTAAAATATGTGGAATCATCCAAATAAACCCCATGCACATATAAAATTGAAACCCAGTATCTCTGCTCACAATGTTTAAACTGCTGTGCATAATGATAACATAGAGAAGCAATTAAATGTAATTAAGTCATAACATGAAGCCATGCTAACCTGGAGACAAGACTGGCACCTGAAAAAGACACTGGACTTGTCCTTCTGAAACATATCTGCATATGTGGAGTTTTTTAATATTGTTTATGGATTTACATATTCTAGAGCCTGACGCAACTACTGCAGTCACTCAGCTATAATCTCTCTATAAAACCTGCTGAATTGTTCCCAGAAGTTTGACTAAAAAACATCTTACAAAATGTAGTATCTAATTTTATCTTAAAAGATTATAAACTGTTCCACCAGCTCTCTTTTCCTCAAGTTTCACTACTAACTTAGCTACCGCACTGTTTCTGATGGCAAGGTTGAATCTGCCTGATACTCTGTTGGTTCTTGTTAAAGCACCAGATCTCTTTTACACCTGTATATATATTTGCATATGCAGCATGTGTCTATCTATAGATAGGTATTTTTATACAGACACGACAACTCTCAACCTCTATGTCGTTAAATGGAAAAACAAAGCTCCTAAACCCAGGCAGTTGTTGGTTTCTCTGTTTGTTTTTAATCCTGTGATTATTTTTGCTTCCTTCCTTTGACCTCCCACCTGTGCACAAGTGCACTGGGGTATATATAAAAAGCCAGACCATCTCCCCCTTTTTCCCTGCATGTTGTCATATTAATTTATCAACATTCACTTCTTCGAACAGTGCAGTGTGCCAGAAACTCATATTAAGATACTCATGATAAGCAGTCCACAATGCTCAGGTTCTTTTCTGCACCACTGCTTGCCTGAATACAGTCTTTCAGGGCTTAATATTATGTGCCTTCTTTTGCCCAGCAGCATTACTTTTGATTTGGCTGCATCAAAATGAACTACATTGGATTGTGAACACAGTCAACAATCCAGATCACATGCTGGGGGGAAAACAGTTCTTCTCATTTTCCCCTGACCTTTAAGTCTTCTAAAAATTCAATCAATAACCTGCAAGAATTTAGCTCTGGATCAGGGCTCCTAAACTTGTTAGCTTACCATCACCCACTTCAGTGGTGGTAGCAGCTTCCATCCATACAGATGAGGAAGCAGCAGAGCTGAGATCCTTGGGCAATGCTTCTCTTGGCAGAACTACAACAGGAGCGAGTCTGTAGGACAAAACAGCTGGTGCTCAAGTGCAATGTCCATACCATGTGTGTTTAGAGGGAGGAGCTGCTTTCTAGTGATATCTTGCACTGAAAAAAACAGTAGCTATACTCCTGCAGTGGATGCTTTGCCCAAAAGAAACCCAATTTACAAACCCTGAAACTTCTCATAGAACCACAGAATGGTTTAGGTTGGAAGGGATCTTACAGGTCATCTAATCCCAATCTGCCCTGCCACAGGCAGAGACACTTTCCACTAGGCCAGGTTGCTCCAAGCCCCATCCAACCTGGCCTTAAACAGTTCCAGGGATGAGGCAGCCACAGCTATTCTGGGCAACCTGTGCCAGTGGCTCATCAATCTTAGAGTGAAGAATTCCATCCTAACACATAATCTGGCCCTGTCCCCTTCCAAATTCAGGTCATTACCCTTTGCTTTCCCCCTCCAGTTTAAAGCCACTACCCCTTGCTCTAATCTTGCTCACTCTAACAAGAACCAAGGTGGATTATGACACTTTGGATCTGAATTAGAAGTGCTAGCTCAGCCCCCAGCCCAGTCAACAGCCCTGGGTACAACCTCCTCACTGCTGGGAACTGGAGCTCTCCAATTCCACTCTAGGTCACCTAGACCCACCTACATCTGGATACCCTACCAGTAACCCAAATCATCACTATCTCCCTGTAACTAAGTTTTCAGATGATTCAATGGAAGAATTATTTATTTAATGTGTGCCCAGGTAATTCTATAATACAGTCTGAAAAATCATAGCAGCAGCTAAGTATCTTGGACAAATTAAAGCACAGTACTAGCAGCAAGAGCCCCTCACCTCTAGAGCAGGCAGGAGATTAAGTGAAAGCCTGGCAGTGAATGAACTTGAACTCTAGACAGCATTACAAAACTCATGCTGTCCTGGACTCCAAACTAAAGAACAAAACACACAATTCAAAACTCAGGAAAACAATCCCTCAGAAGAAGATTAACACTATGCTTGTGTGTAGACAAAATGCTTTAAAGGTACTTAAGAGGATGACACAGCCAAAAGAGGGTGTGGGGATGTAAAGGTCCTTTAAGTAAATAAATAAATAAATCAGCTCAAGTGTTTCTTGAACAAGAAAGCATTTTTCCAGTTTATTTCTTTGCTTTAGACCTAATAACTGCACTGTTTTGCAGATAAAGCCTGACAGATGCAAGGCCTATGTAACCAACCACAGGAATAACGGATACAGGTAAATGTAATTACAGACTGTCCAGAAAAATTATTAGGGACAACTGCTGCAAGAGGAGCTGCCTCCAACTGATTTTTTGAGAAGGGCACAAAACATCAGAGCCTCTTCTTTTAATAAGCATTGTACATTTAATACAAGCTAGGTGTATAAAGAATGTGAATAACAAAAACATCTAACAAAGGTATTTAGAAATAATGCATAAAAGAAATCAGAGTTAGATTCTTCTCTTGCTTCTATAGAATTGATAACCTTCACATTAAAGAAAGAAGAACAGAATTTAAAATATTATGTGATTTTTATGTGGGTTTAACAATAGCATGCTTGCTCCATTATGGCTGCACTTACATGACAATTTTCAATCAAAAAACATTGGGGGGGAGGGAGGATCAAAGGACACAGCATTTTCCTTCCAGCATTTCAGATGGCTTCAAAATCTGTTCTACTTCCACTGAGTCAAGTTAAGATTAATTCCTAACATTTTACAGAATTCCTGAACTTACATAAAATTCCCACTAGAAAGGGATATGATTTGTCAATTCTTGTGAGAGTATATGATTTCATTAATTTCCCTTAAACTCAAAATGACATTCAGTATTATATTTTGAAATCTAATGCAAGAAGCAACAGGAACATACAGGTTTTTTGTTACATCAAAAAGGTAAGATTGAATATAGGTGGACCTGCAGAAAAATCTCTATCCGAGAACATTTTAATACAGAAACTCTGAAGATGTCATACTTAGTCACAAGACACAGCTAAAGCTATAGAAAATATAAAAACCATAATGCCTGTGAAGTCTAACAGTTAGAACACTTCCTAAAAATAGGTTCCTCAACATACTAAAAAAATCATGGCTTAACAAGATAGTCTTTCTGTTTAACGGGTCTGTCACAAACAAACTCCTGAACAGACTCTGCCCTCACATCTGCTGAGACAAACCTGCAGTAAAAATGAACGCAATCTCTCTAGATTTATGTCAGTAGAAAGAAGAGAGAGAGGGGGAAAAAAAAAACCAAACCCAAACCAGAATCTGACCTTTAAAATGAATTTTTTGTGTTTATTTGGGTATTGATTTAACCAAGTTTCTTTCCCTGTGTTGCTTAACACAGCTTCTACACCACATGACATCTCCCATGATGTTTTGATGTTTCACTTGGGCTGTACAGAAATTACAGTCTTATTTTACTTGATTTGCCATTACAGAAAAGATAAAGATGACAATGGGAAGCCAGAGGCATTTCAGCACTTAGAAAAGAGAACAAAGTATCACCACTCCATTCTAAAAGATGTATCTGAAGAGAGTTTCATTAGCCATCTCCTGTGGGCTGACAAACACACACTGATGGTGCATAAACGTCAGGGCCCAGGTCTACAATTTCTAAAGAAGCACGTAGGAGAGCTGAAAGGTTGCTCTCCAACAAAGAGATTCACCCAGACTTCTCAGTTTAACAGCTTGTCAATTTTTTCATTCATTTTTAAATGAAATAGATCAGTTTCCTCAATCTATGTCTTAACATCCATAAAACACAAACAGCTCTACCACATACACCCTTCAGGATACCACAGATAAAAACAAACATTTATTTCATTCAACTACCACTGCTTAATCTACCAGCAAAAATCAGTATCATTAGTTTAAGCCTCCACATTTTGCTCAGACAGGAATAAATTTTAGATTAAGTGTCCAATTATTGGCTCATAAAGTCCTATTACTGGCATTTCTTTTTCAGCAGAGTGTGGCTAATTGGCAAGGCCATTTTTCCTAAGACTTGCCTAATTCTAAAGAATGTCATCTGCCCTTCTGAACAACACATCAAACTGCAGGGGAAGCATGCTGAGCAATGCCCTCCTGAATAAATCTGTTCAGCTCATGGCCATTATCACAAATCCCAACCGTTCTCCCCATCAACTGATATTGATGACACAGATGAGGCCTCTGCAACTTGCTTTGGTGGTCATTAGGAGATTCTGTTTTATTTTATTTTTTTTAATAACACCTAACATTCCAGATACTGTATCAAGTTATGGAGAGTGGTTTAAGGAAGCAGATTTGCACACAGGTTGACAAACAGCCAAGTGGTTTCACATTTAGCTATATACAACATCATATCACATGCTCAAGAGAAGATGAAAACATGTGATATTACAAGCATGGATAAAGCTTTTAATGGCATAAATTTTAGATGGTTGGCATGAAAAACATCTATAAGTTATCTGGCTGCCACAAATGACTTTTTCAACCCCTTATATTTTAGAAGCAATTAAAAATCTCAGCTCTTCTGAAGAATTCTATTGGCAAATTTTTCCTAGCCTAGTATGTCTAGAGCCAAACACCTTTTGTGTCACTAACAGAGATCATTAACATATACGTACATTATAAAACCTTAAAACACAAAAAGTCTCTTCCACAGATATTACTTTTTTGAATATTTTAGATGATTTAGATGAGAAAACATTTTAGCTATTAATTCTTCTCTATGAATATCAGTAACTTTTAAAATATCAGTTTTAGACTAGTATGCCTTTTTTTTTCCTCCTGCTCCTGGATGATGTTAAAACTCACAAAAGAACTTTTTTTTCCCTTCACCTCCAAATCACAGTAGCCCAAAGGGACAAGGAGGAAATATTAATTCTTAGATTCATAAACACCAAACATAACAGGGTAGAGATCTTTCAAAGGGACATAGAACAACGGGTTTTGTTTTGATCAGTTTTAAGATCCTGGTCTTTCAATCAAAATACTCCCATGACAATTGTGGCAGGCAGGCAGTGGGGATGCTAATTTGGTCAGGACATAGATACTGCTGTTTTCTTCACTATCATGACAGGTCTGAGACTGTCAACGTGACAGCTCCCTTGTGAACGCAGCTGGAGACTTTGGTGAAAATCCCCAAAAGCACATGAAGGTGGCAGCTGCACTGATGAAGTCAATTGTGCACGTTTAAGTCTGTCTCAGTGTATGATTATGGGCAAAAAACTGCCTGAAACAAGAACACGTACTTACTGCAAAGAACAAGTTACACCAAAAAACAGTGCTTCAGCACAAAGTGACTAATGCCATCTCTTCAGCAGGCAGTATGTGCTGAAAACTTAATCTATATAATACTAGAGGATCTACCTTTCCCTCTAGGGCCTGTGTAACTGTTCTCAATGTGGTGAAGAAGTCTTGCTTTTATAGGCAAAGACCAGCAGGAAAAAACAGCATTTTTACCAGGTAGTCTATCTGCAAAAAACAAAACACCTGCAAGCCTCAAAAGCCCTGGTGATGTGGTTTAGCAGAAACACTGCAGCAGCATTGGCTGGGACCATCGACAGCAATCATTCATGCATCTGCCATGGGTTCACTCACACAAATGCAGTATCACAGCACTGCATCCTGCTCCCATGGAATACAACCATCAAAAGGGTTTTCCAGCAGCACATGCACCAAGAACACCACTGGTTGTGACAGGCACAATCAGGGGAGTCCAGCTTTCAACTGCTTACACCTTCACCAAAGCTCAGGTGGCCGTTGCAGGCTAGAGTTTCACCCAAAATCTAAATTAAAATTTACAATTACATTAACTTAAAATTTTCTCAGGAAATTCTTTAGGAAAAAATCATTCATTAAATACTTAGGCATCATTCCTTAAATACTTAGGCATCTTTTTACTTGTAAAAAAAAAAAATCAGGTTTGGGCAGTCAGGGGCCACTGGGTAGCCAGACACAGGACATGAGAATATTCATAGTCCTCCCCTGCTTCAATATCCCAGCACTGAAGAGGAAACAGCCTGGGTTCAGCACCACAAATGCAAAGTAGAAGAAAGCAGAATGAAGAAGGGCATGATGCAATGAAAGGAAAAGATGAGAGAACAGATTTCTATCAAAAAGGATCTAAGGTGAAACTGGAATTTCCTAAGCACCACTAATAAATATCTACGAAATCCACTGGAAATATTCAGGCTGTATCTTTATTTCCAATAATCCTCCATATCATAGATACAGACTATATTTAAGGAAATTATTCAAAACCATGCTTTTCAAACTCTTTAGGCAATACATCATTTCCTTAAGTTAAAAACTGTTGGGTGAATCAATACATGATTCAAATACAAACTGACTCCAGGGACAGTAGGACATGATACCAAAGGGGTTTTACTTTATTGTTCAAGATCACATTGTTTCATAGATTATTATTTATGATTCAAATTGAACCTCATAAACAACTACAAATCAAATTCTTCTTGCTTCCTGGGGCCCAAGCTAAGGCAACACTAACTTGCAGAGTTTTTACTCAAGAGATGTTGCTGCAGTAAACAACTATAACCAGTGTCAACCCAAGAATACAACCTCAGCAACAGAAATGCTATAAAAATTACCAAATTCTCTGAGGGGATGAGTTTGGAGGCATCTGCTACACACAGAAAAAAGCCCCCATTTTATTGAAGTTATCTGTGCATCAACATCCTTTATAGGCAAAGGGTGTGCTACAATTTGTTCATCACAAGGGGTACACATTAGATTAAACTCACATTTGAAAACCCTTTAGATACTACAGTGCAGCACCAGCAGAAAAACTGAGCAAAAAAAACCAAAAAAGAGTCATTCTCTATTCTGCCTGGTATTTGAATGGTGCATGAGTTCACATTCTGAAGAAATAACACAGCAAGCAGTTCATTCACAAGACTGGTCCAGTGCAGAAGGGGGCAAGAGAGGGTGAGAGAGAAGGGAAAAAATCTGATCTCATAATTATAGGCTTTCTGATAATGCATACATATAAAGAAGCCATATTAAGATTTTTTTCATACATCCTTAATTCTGTTTTTTTTTCTTCATGATTAACTGCCTGATGGTTCTGTCACAATTTACAGCTATTTTTAAGTATTTTTAAGTATTACAGACAAGCAACACAGCATATTTGTGTGTCAGAAAAGAAGCAAGGAGCACACACAATGCAATGCAAAAACTATTTTTCTTCTTACGACACATAGCCAGTGGATTCCACAATCACACAGTACTGTTAGGAAACTGTCAAGACCAAATCTATATTTAATTAATTGCTTTCTCATTTAGAGAACAGGTTATAAGGGTTCTGTTCAGTAGCACAGAACAAACATTTTAAAGCAGTGATTGATTTTGCCAGTTGCAATGAACATTCTTCACCATACAGCATCTGGTACTGTTTCCATTTTTACAATGAAAACACTATTATTTAACAATTTTATATATATAGGTATGGTTTTATAGTTGAGCAACCTTGCTCACTCTAACAGCACCTGCAATGAATCCACATAACCCAACCAGGAAATTGTCACAACAATCCTATACAACATTTTTGGCATTTATTGTTTTTAAATTATTATCCATGCATACTTTAAGGCATCTCTACCTAAAGCAGACACCCAAGAGCTTGGGAAAAGTTCAAAGAAAGAAAAGAAACTTGTAAAAATTATTCCATTATTTATACTGGGAGGAAAGGGAAGATAGATTGGAGGAAACATAAGGGACTCTGATTTAATGGCTACTGGCTTTCTCTATTAGGAAACAGTCCAGGTTTCCTTTCATACATTTGTGACACTATAATAACCATAATCTATTTGACTTTGATTAAAAATGTATAAAAAATTAGTATTTTTGTCTTTGGAGAATTATCCCCAAGCAATGCCTATTAGCAAATCCAAGCCAAAGGCATTATTTAATCCACCTACTCCAAGGTTCAATTTCACCCACAGTGTGTAACTGGAAATGCAAGTGGATTTAAAAAAAAACCATGAGAAGGAAAGAACTCACCATTCTAACTACTTCAGGGTAAGTCTGCTCTGTCAAACAGCCTCTGCTTATTGTAATGTAGTCCACCAGTTCATTAAGAGTGGAGCGCTTGTATTCTTTCATTTTAAGGTCTGAAAGCGTGTCCATGAAGTCAAAAATGACACAGCACTGTTGAAGTTTCTTTAGGAACAGTTCAGGCTGCTCTGAAGATGGAACGTCTATGAAACAAGAAAGGAAATCTTTGTGAGTCTGGCATCTTATTATACAAAACAGGATTTCTTTCTGAAGATCAATTTCAAAGGAAAGCAGCATTCATACAATTCTTGTAAAACAGAGCTCAGATTAACAAATGAACCACTTACAGGAACTGTATTACTATTGTGTGTTTGAGATCTTGAACGTATTGTAGAAGGAATTTAATCATCAACTGCTATGAGGAAAATAAAGTTCACCAAGAAAGCCCAGGCTGAAGTAGAGAATGGAAACACACCAGCACTCAAGACTTAATTTTACAATTAACAACTACTTTGACTGGAGGCTGTTATTTACCATTGTTAACTTCAACTCCAAAGAAGGATGAAAGAACTGTCAAACACATCCAGCTTGATTAATTTGTATTTCTAAAAACACCACGTCATTTATAACCCTGTATGATCATACATGAATACATATATATGAATACACAGCAAGACCGTAATTCCACAAACAAGTTTTGATTTTCAATCATTATCCCCACATTGACACTTCCCATAGCAAAATCAATTTCACTGAAATACAGTGAGGATTTTTTTGCTGTACTATGAACACATAGCATGCATCAATAGAAACATTTTCACAGAAAATAGTATGTGCTTGACCAATAAAGTAAGCAGAACTCACTACTTTTGCTCTATTTTCTTAATTCGCAGCAAATGAAAAGACTTAATACAATAATAGAAAGAATGCCAACTTTTTAGCTGTTGGTTATTTTACCAAATGCATCAAAAGAATAGAGAGGCAGCTTCAGTTATCCAATGTTCATGTACACAAGAGGATAGCAATAGCAGAAAGTTTCAGAGATGAAATCCACATTTTTACTCTGAAGGTCTGTCCTCAGACTAGGGAGTACCTTGCTTCCTTTGAACTACCTGGTTGCATTTAAGGCACCAATGCCTGCCTCAGCAGCAAAATCCATTCGTTGACCTTCCTGATCTCACTTTAAAAAAGCTTTAATAGTAAAGAATTTATGGTTATTTCTTAAAACTTGGACTTCTAATAGTAAAGCAAAGTTAGTTAGTATTCTAACAATAATAAAGAATTTATGTTTATTTCTTAAAACCTGGACTTCTAAAAGGCCAATCTAAGATGGAACTTCTCACTGCTGACACAAGAATAAGTCATAGTAAGGAATACTTGGCAAACGCTGGGAGGTGTTAGTAATTGTATGGTACTTTTAAGTAGTTTTAAGGCTTGAGTACCGCAAATCTGTTTTGCTTAAACACAATGCTTCAATTTAATTAAAACCAGTGCTTAAACACTACAGAGAATAAACATGGATTGCAGTACAAATAAAGATGCAACAGTTTGTTCAACCTGTTTTTGTTTACAGCACTGAAGCAGTGACAGGATTCAACAGGGAATCTACACAGGAGAAGAATCCTCCACAAACATCTCTGGAATACTGAAGGTCCCAAAACCAGGCACCCTGAAGCCATTCCACTGGCCAGGTCTCTCTCACACATTCAAACATCTCAGAGGAGGCAGAGCTGAAACCTAAGATGAGCCAAGGAGACAGTGAAACTCATTAGCCTTCACCCACAACAAAAAAGATCATTTCTATACATGACCTTTCTAAGGTTACAGCCCTACAGGACATAAAGGGCCTGAGGAAGCAGAGTTCTGTGACTGCTCTCTTGACTACCTGCCTTCAAATAACAAAGATGAATGGACTTCAGAATTCACTGTTATTAACAAGCAAGCATCAGTTAAATGATGAAAAATTTCTTCCAAAGAAGGCCTTATACAAAGGTTGAAAAAAAGAAAAAGAAAGTGCAATCGGTTACTTTTCAAAAGCTTTATTTTTAAAACTTACACTCTTACTTCTTTATTACACCTATAATCCACCACAGATCTTGAAAATATTTAAAAGGTATCAATACAATCTATGTTGCTACATGACCATAACGGGGTTTTGGTTGCACTGTTCTACATGACTTTTACATGTTTGTTTTGACCAACAAGGATATTATAGTTAAAGAAAAACAGGCTGAAATCAAGTGGATTCCATTAGGACACAATTCAGCACAAGTTAAAACCAGACTCATATATATGACTCAAGATTACACTCATTTTAAATATTTAGATTAAATAAATATTTTTAAATCACTAAAGCATTAAAATAAGTCATAAAAGTTTGTTTTCTTTTCCTTTCTCCAGTTAAATATCTGGAGGCGTGGGAACAAAACAAAAAATATAATTACATTCTTCTCAAGAAAAAACACTTTAAAAACCTTCAAGAAATTCGTGCCAGTCTGACTACATCAACAGGACATATGAACCATAGGGGAAGCTAAGAAAAACCAAACCACAGCCAAGCAAAAAACCTCCAAACAAACAACAAAAAACCTCAAAGCTCCACAGAATAAAACCCCACAAACCAATTGTTCTGGTTCTTTATTAATCAAGTTGCCACTCGCACTAGGGAATACAACTCTAAGAGTTTCACTCAGTAATTTTTCTTAATGTCCCTGGGAATTTGGGGTGCCTTGGGAGCAGGGTAACACCTAATGCCAGAGGTTTTTTGTACTTGGAAACAGGAGAAGTATATGACAGTAAATATGCTTGAAAAATCAGGGGGTCCTAAGACAAGAAAAGGGTGATACAAATAAATAAAATCAGTATTCCATGTTCCCAGCCTTCCTACACAGACCATGGCATTAGCCAGTTTGAGATTCTGGGGTGGGGGGTTCTTTTTCTGGTATTTGGGTCACATACCTATAGACCCCACAGCAGAACTCCTGAACTCCTTAAGGCAGCAGCTTGGAATGAAACACACAATTCCTTACAGATGTTCACAGTTGGCTGAGGAAAGACAGCAAACCCTTTTCTTCTCAGCAGATACTCAGAGCTTTCAATGAATTTTACTCCCATGCTAACATACAGCCACACATTTAGGTCCCAAAATTTAATAACCTGCAATATTACCATTGTATCTACTTTCACATAAAAGAACAGAAAATTGAGCAACCACTCTAATACATCTGTGTAAATACACATAATACTTTAATAACCTATAAAATAAAATCAAAGTGACACTATTAAGTGGCATGTCTGATTTATGTCAAATACACAGAGGAGCATACATTTATTAAAACCAAAATTTAAAGCAAGATAAATTTCTGTTTGGATGACTGTGAGAGAACTCTCCTCATTTTCAGGTCTTTGCTACAATTTAATTTTCAGGCTTGTCAGTTTTCTCTTTAGCCATTTAAAACTGTTCAGAGCTTTTGAAATACAGTGAGTACTCACAGACTCAAAGGAAATCGGCTTAGTGAAAGCATGTACTAGTACATCTGAATGCTGATTATCAAGACAGAATCAGAGCTTTAAAGTCAAGTTTTTATAAAGTTATCAGAAAACCTGACAGAAAGTGCTATAATATTTTTTTAGACATGGACCAACACTTTTTACTGCAAGGGCTGAAATACTAAAATGGCTAAAGCAATTCTGTTTCTCTCTTAATAGCCTTTTCCCAAAATAATCCTAATCCAACCAGCCCATCCCTTCTCATCAGTCTCTGCCTTCTGCATCCTTTCATCAACTAAAGACATAAAAACCTGATGGCACACTTTTATTGCAAGTCTCTAACATCCATAAAAACACATTAACGTTTATACTATATTCACATTTTAATTAAAGTCATTTACAAGTAACTCATTTTGGATTATAGGAAACAAACTATGCACCAGAGAAACTGCATCCAGGGAAGTGAGCTCTGGCTCTCCTCTCCCTGCTAAGCGAACAACCAGGAAGGGGGAGGACCTGGATCAGCTCCCTGATCCACTCCTGGCTGTAATTTTGCAATGAAGGATTCAGCGCCGGGAAGTGAAGAAGTGAAGGTGTAGGGAGGGATTGAGCTGCTCAAAGCAGCATGGCAACCGTGAGGAAAAGCCATGGGACTGCAGACACAGGGCAGTAAAAACCAGAATGAAACAAGACAAAATATGCAGATTACGTATGAAGTATTAAGCAGAACTAGAGAATGCTCACACATGCTACCCTTCACCCACATATCAGAACATTTATGAATCATTAAAATCAAAATGCTCTCTGAGTAAGTATTGTTTCCAGTATATACATTACTGGTATTCATTAGCATGAAGATGACATTTGCATAGAGAATTATCATCATCTTCTTGTAAATACAAAAAATAAAAACACATACTAAAACCAAAGTAAGTCCAAAATGGAGAAGAGAGACTAATAGTAGCATTTTTATTCACATTAATTTTAAGAACTTCCCTATAATGTCCCAACATCTGAGAACTCTGCATTCACGCCACCTCTGAGATTGTTTCCTCTTTCAATTAAGTTGCAAAACTTCAACTTTCCCTTTCGACTTAATAGCAAAAAAGTTCCTCAACTCTTCTTCAATTTTCCTATCTTCCAGTTACTAAGTAAACCTAGCACAATTCTTTTTCTAGTTAAACAAAATCTCCTTGTGACAAAAAAATCTCCCAAACCACTCCTGCCTTCCTGCCACTCACCAAATCACATTAAATACAACCAAGTACTGCATCAAGACCTACCTGCACAAAGAGGGCAGTGGTGCATAAAACTCTGCTACAGCTAACCCTCACAAATCACTATGAAGATTTTGTTATGGAAGACAGTACCTTTCTAGTCTTTATTCCAACAAAACTGGCAAATTTGAATTTGAAAGCCTTTTGGTTTTCTTTGAGAAGCTGACTTCAAGAGAAAGTCTAGTGACACCCAGCTCAGAGCTTTCCCTAGCTTACAGTCCTGAAATACAGAACAACCACGTGTCTAGAGGTCAATTTTCACAGCAGAATATTGGTCTTAACATTCCAAGAAGTACAAATGTTTGCCCTCTTTTTCTTACACAAACACTTCTTGAGAAAAATAATCACTATCCTGATTGCATTGATTTAATTTTCCTAACTGGCTGTCAATATTATGAATGCTTTGCCAAGTCAGTAATCATTCATTTATAAGAGGTGTTTTTCTCAAAGCTGTTTTCCCAATCCATTCTCTAGACTTAATAATTATACAGGCAGGGCAGCAGTTAGGCACTGTGTTCCAAATATGTAAAATCTAACCAGTACAATTATTCACACAGCAATAAATACAGTGGGACAAACTCAAGCTGACTTTCCTGAGTGAAAACATTCAGAAAGAAAAAGCACAACATTACCATGCCATTTCCAGCACATTCAAACTGCATGATTAGAAATGCAACACAGGACATAATCCACCAATTTCCTGATAATCACTGCTTCTTCAGCTAATCTGTCACAAAATTGAGAATAATTTCCCTGGCCATAAATTTGCCCCCACTCAAACTGAGCAAATTCTCACCAAGTGGGAGTCTCCTGGGTAGTTCTACAGGGATCTTGGATCCACAAATGCCTCCACTGCTTGTAACACTCCCCAATCACTTCAGAGATATTCAACAAATGTAACTTACTGGGGTGGGTATTAGAAACTCAGTGTAGATCTAACATATCATTTGAGTGCCTTGAGTGCAGATGGGGCAGCACTACAAACAACACAGGCTACTCCTTAACAGATGTATTCTGAGTCATATAAACTGCCCAAATTTTGTAATGTAGATATATTAATCAAAATTCTGCCTTTATTCACATATGTGGTTCCTCAATAGAATAATTCATGGATGAAGGGCTACAAATTGACAATAAAAAGAATTTAATAAACTATATTTTTCAAAATTATACTTTTACACTTTATGAAGTTTCAGCTGAACCTTTTGCCTATTTCCACAGCAGGCACAGTGCAGGCAATAATTTAATTTAATTTCTCTTCATTTTCATACAGCTCAATCCAGAGCCACAGCAGTCAAAGTTCCAAGGAAAAGACTCCTTTGGGCTACGGTTCATTAACCTGTGATCAACACTTGTTCATTCTCACCAATGATGTCTGTGCTGTGAACATCTTTCAACTTGGAAGTGAACCAAGACCACAAGCCTGGTTGTCAAAGCTATTTATGAGCCATAACAAAACATTAGTCCATGAACACTTGCTGCAAAAGGTCTGTATTCGTGCAAGTTGGCATTGATGATGTGCACCCTCAAGTGAGCACAGAGACTCCAAGGGACCTGAAGTTTTATAAGTTTGGATGCTCTCACTCATCACTGACCTACACGAGGAATCTGTTATGAAACAGTTTCATCAAACATCTCAGATAATGATATGTAATCAAGGAAATACCTGGCAGATAGTGAGAATTCCTGTGCAATTAATGGAAGACAAGACTGCCAGGGTATTTTGGTACACCAACTGGTGTCCCACAAAAATAGAGACTCACGAGATATTTGGCCTACACAGCGTCCCTTATGCTTGGACTGATAATCACCACTCAGCAGAACCATGTCTCTTCATAATCAAGCAGCAGTACCTTCGTTTTTACATAAACTGACAACATTTTCAACATTTCCCCATTAGTTCTTCAAGAACTGGGATGAGTTTAATGAAATAAACCCAAGACAGTCAATGTTTACCTATTCTACATGCAAGTCCATTCAAGCCAAAAATTATCTAGGTCAAAGAAGGTAAAAGAGAAGGTAAGGAAAAGGACTCAAATGACAAGATTTCAGAGCAAAATTGATGGAAAAACAGCAAGTAGATGAGTGTACCGAAAAATTTCAGCAGAGATTTTGAGATTTTTGCCATTCAGCAGAATGGCAAAGAGGCTGTGAATATTATGAAAAGGGTAGACAGAGGGAAGTTAAAGAAGACAGGGAAACAACATAAATTATTAAAAGATCAGGAGAGAGAGAATGAGGCAGAGCAGGAGACTTGGAAGATGGAGGAAAAAATGTTTGGAGAATATGTACACAATGAAAGTTGAGTATTTTAAAAGGAAAAAAACTAGGAGCTCAAAGTGGTTAAGCAAAACAAGAATGAAGGAGTTAGAGGTTAGGGGCTAGATTTGATTAAGCAGCCACATATCTGGAGGTTCTTGACACTCTGACATCTTTAATATATCCAATTACATTACTTGGGGTGAGTTTGCCTAGACATCAAATTAACACTTACATTTTAGCCCCAGGCTGATCAAAGGTTGTTCTCGCTCTCTCCCCCCCAGTTTTTACTACAATTTCAAAAACAATTATTACTCATTTCTTTTTTTTCCAGGAAAACAAGAAGGCTGGCAAAAATACACATAAATATTATTTCAATTCTCTAAATTGAACACACAGCATAAAGTTCCAAAAGACAAAAATACTTTGCTAAAACACTGAGAGTTACTGTGGCCAGTTTCTTGGACTGACTGAAGTTTCTTTTACACTGGCTCAGAAAGCTCATGTCAGTTGTTTTAAATAGGTTTTTACTGAATTGCACTTTCAATGTACAAACTACCCTTCACTCAGCCAAAGTCACTGAGTTTGCTGAACAGTCACCAGAGAGAGCTGGTGCCAATGTCTGTCCTGCCACTTGAAAACACTGACCTGAGGTAGTGAAGAAGTTATCAGGATACCCTTCCCACACACCTTCTGCCCAATACCATCCAGCATTACACTGGAAATTACACTTAATTGTTACTTCTCAATGTCTTCTCCAAGAAGGGGGGAAAAAGTGCAATAGATTGTAAATGTTCTTTATTAAAAGAAAGAAAAAAACACCAAAAAATCCCCACTGTTTCTTTTCTAAATTCTACATGCATATAAATATAAGCATCTTTCTATTTGGCTTTTTGTTTGTTTCCTAGATGGCTTATTGCTTCTGGTTTTTTTCTGACATTAACCTTTTAATTTAGCCAGATGTATTAAAAAAAACCAAACCTGGCAGACAACACTAAAACACAGTACACTAAGCTCATGCTTTGCAACTCCCAGACCTGTTAGAACATTCTTAGTGTAAGAATCAAAATATTCACAAACTCAGAAGAGCTCCCGAATTTTAGCACCATGCTCAGTTACAAACACAAGACTGACTCTACATGGGAAATCCTTGCAGCTGGGTTTCATGAGGCTCCAGGATTAGTCACTAAGTGTTATTCCTTCCACCTTTGCTCAGCTCTAGCTGGTAATGCCTCCAGTGCAGAGCCCTCCACCAGCTCCTTTCAGGCCTTACCAGGAGGAGCTGCACACCAGAATTTATTGAAGTCAGGTTTTTCTGTAGCATTTGAATAGCAAAAGCTACAGGTAGAGCAAATGCAAAGTAAGCTGAACTCACCTACGTGCTCAGCTCCTCTACCCTAAATCACATCCCAAAGAGCAGAGGCAGGAACACCATGTAAACAAAACCACCTCGTTTTCAAGGGATTTCTCAAACATCCAATAGAGAGCAAAGCTGCACAATGGTAGCCTAATGCTCCATGGAAATTACCCTTTCCTTTAAAATCTCTAACAGTTCTTCAAGGTACTTTTTAGCGTATTTTTAATTGCCTAGCTGGTCTCTAGGACCCTGCCATCCTACATCCATCCCCAAGTTCTTAGTAAAGCACTGGAACCCAAAACATCAATAGAAACACCAAGTCTCAGCTCATTATTTCAACTTGGTCATGCTATGCTCAAACCTCTTTTCTCATACTTGTTTTCTGTTAATTTTAGAGAGAATGATGGATTGCATTGCAGCTTCAGCTTTATCTTGCTACAATATGTACAATTTTTTTTTTCATTGTAAATTAATGACAATATTATGGCAAGACCACCCAATTATAATGAACAGGACATTGTTTCCAGGTTTCTCAGATGGCAAAAATTTAAAATGTTTACAACTTCCACGACAGTAAGAAACAAACCTTGCAAAAGCCCCATGATGGCCTCCTGACCTAAGACAGAAGAATCCTTAAGAGGATTATTGTCTTTCTTTTGATAAGATCCTTACCAGACCACAATTTTTTTCTGCGTGACATGAGAGGCCTGTGCTCTGTAATGATCATTAAATATAAGAATGATGATACTATAAATATAAGAACAAACACATCACAGCAATCTTACAGTTAACTTCCACTCTAAATGCAGTCACAAGGCAATCCAGGATTTGCATTGCAATTCATTTCTTCAGTGCATTAAGTACATAATGAAATAATGATAAAATTATACATCTGTACATGCTTCCTGTAAGAATGCAAAAATTGTATCTTGCTTAGTAAGTGCTCTGAAACTGCCATCTGTCCAAATAAAATATGCAATATTCATTTTGCTTCAACTACAGAGCTGCTCTATGAAATTTATACAGAAATGCCCAGACACTTGCAAAAAAGCTTGAACCAAGAGCACAGGAAACCCAACTCATAACTCTTATCCAAGCAGGCTCAGAGCAAGTGCCAGAATTGCTGCTTTGCTTGATACTGACCCACTAATTCATCCCAAAAGTTATAGGAATTCATTCTCAAGTGAAACAAATAATTACGTGAGAGCTGTTCTATATACATAACCCACTGTTTAAGAGCTCAGGCTTATATTTTAAAATATTCACATGTATTAGCTTAAAAAATATACATACATATAAAATATACATTCCTATAGCCCTGTTTATACATTGAGAAGAGTTTAATTGAACCCTGAAAACATGATTTCCATTCTCTTCTCATTTGGCAGTATAAATTTAGTCAGCAACATATTCTACTTTATCCTAATTTACCACAATAGTCTCCCAACATCTTCCAGTAACATGCTACACAACCCAACTGTTTGCTCTCTCACTCCCTCCACAGAGGGGACAAACGTGTGTCATGGAGTAAGGATTTCATGGAACTGCACATCATTAAGGTACTATGTTTGTGTAAGAAAAGAATGAAGTATTTAGTAAACATACCCCAAAGTTATGACAAAACATGCAGAAACAAGCTGGGAATTCACTCCAAAGTCCCCAAATGGACACAGTGAAAGCTCAAATTCTTACACATTCTTATTATCTCCTCTTTCCTGTATAATCTCCAGCATGACACAACAAAAAATGATGGGGTTTGGTCTTCATTATTCATTTATTTTCTTTAATTCTTCTTTCAGCCCACTGAGATGTCCAAGATGAGAATCAACACCTTGAGCTGGACTCAACATTATGCCAAAAGCTAGCTGGGGTTGCAGGGATGCTCCATCTGCAGCAGCAAGTCCCTTGGGGACAGCAGCCACCGTGTTTCCTGAGCACAAGAACAAATCCCTGCTACATCCCAGCCACGGGAAACACAGGAACACCTGAAGGTACAGCCTGATCTGCACGCTGGGATAACAGCTCCTGGCCAGCTGAGAAACTCCAAAGCATTACTCAGAAGGTGCTACGTGAGGACTCTGCACCACGACCAAGCCATGTGGTTTCCTTGGCAGGAAGGCGGCTCCCACAGCCGCACGCTCCCTGCAGGGCGTGCAGGGCTCAGGCTCCACAGCCAGCCTCAGACACGGTCACCTGGGAGCCTCACACTCTGTTATTCAACACCTTGTGACAATAACTCAAAGGGAACACCCTTTTTCATACTGCCAAGTCCAGTGCATATGTCTAAATGACAGAAAATAAATATATAAATCGACTTTATTTTGCTTTTGCAATTGCTGTAGAGCTCTTTCACATTCCCTGGTGCACAGAAACACACTGCCATTCTATACCACTTCTACAGCAACTTTTTGATCTTCAGATTATTCAGGATCTGGAACAACTCAGCAATAGAAGGGAAAAACATGACATTTATATAATACTCATCTATAACCTGTCAAGTTAATATGTGCTATGCTGGGTATTTTATGTTATTATGTATTATCATTACATATGTCTATGTAAAAATAACAGCTATTCCTTTAGAAATAGGATCTTGTCCATCACAGAACGGCTCAGCTCAGTTTCAAAGCTATGGAAATGAGAAAGTAATTTACTAGTAATTATCCACCTTTAGAGTCTATTGCTCTGTTACACCTAAACCAGGTATTTTTGCTAAAACTTGCATAATTGACTGACATAGACTACTAGGCCACTCTTCACTCTTTTGAACAGAAACTTTTTATTCTGCTTCTTGAACCCTAAATGGGATAGACATTTTATCTCCCTAACATGGTTCTACACAGCAAAGACCTAATTTCAGAATATTTATAATTGTCTAAAGAACAATCTTTATCATAACCTTGCACTAGCATGACGTACATGGACCTTTTTTCACAAGATCTTTACCTCTCACCTCTTCAAAAACACTGAAGAAAATAATCCAGGGGGTTTTAGGCAGAACATTATCTACCTGCTTGTGTGCAAATCCATAATAGGGGGTTTTGTACCTCAGAAATGCTGTCTGCTCCTGGACAGACAAATGTATCTGATGACCACTGGGCCTTGGCACCTGAATTTCTACAGAAGTTACTTAGACTCTCTGCAATATCCCTATTAGTCTACAACAGCACATTGCTATTAAAAATAAATATTTGACCCATAACAAATTAAAAGTTCTATATTAAATTCTCAAGAACAAGTCTGAGAAAATTAGAAACTTTACAGACAAGGTTTTATCATGCAAGTAACACAACCAAAGGTATAGCTCTGCTGGGCTTTGAGTCACTTTGCAAAGCCTTCTTAGTTTAGACTGTTACAAATATTAACCAGACATAACAGTTTAGGCATTAAATATAATTAAAACATTTCCTCTGTGGTTACCAAACAATACCCTTCATCATCAACTGCTACCCTCTCTACCTCTTCCAAGCTATTCATTAGTTCAGCTGCTTCTCTGCTGAAGATGATAAACTGAAATTAGATCTCCAGCAATATTTATCCCCAGCTGTGCTGTGGTCACAAACTTCATCTTGAAGGTGGTACCCTGGCCAAACTGAAGTCAAGGAGTGCTTCTCCGGTTCATTACAACTGTGATTACACCTTTGCTCTAATTGGCAGAAAGCTCATTGCTTACTAATGAATTAAAAAAAAAAAAAGGAAGAGCAATCACATCAGTTATGTATTCCACAAAAAAATTAATGGAGAAAAACTCAGTAGGAAAAGTGTGTGCTCTGCAGGTTTATACAAATAAAGGTAACTCTAAAAGTGAGGTGATCTAAATACACTATTGGTGAATTAGCATAACATTCTGCAAGCATTTTTATAGAGCCTTTGCAGGTACAGATCAGCAAACATGCTTTGTACCTGTCCAAAGGAATACCCAGATCACACCTTCCCTGGCTTGCCCATACTTTTCAGAAAGCAGCCAGCTCACTACTAGACCACTAGTAAGAAATCTTTAAGTTACACACACCCTTTGCATTTAAAGATAGGACTTCAAGTGCATCCCTCAAGCCTCTCTTTCTTCCATGAAGTATCAAATTCACTAATACATTATTAAATGCCAAGTGAAGTGAGCCATTCACAATAAAATTGAGTATTTTAAGTGACTGCCTCCACTGGACTGAGGTTTATCAAGAGAAGGCAGACAGCATCCTAGGTTCTCTTTATACTCAGGCTGTACCTGTGGGCACATATACAGATGGCCCTTTCCCAATCCAATAGCTAACATGCAGCCAAAGTAGGTCAGTGGGCAACAAAAGAGTTTTTAACTATACTAATCCAGCAGCTTCAGTATCCTATGAAAACAACAGGGCAGGACCATCAAAGCTGTTGTGGTCCCAGGACTAAGTTGTAACTGTAAAGGCTAGAAAGCAAAATCCCAGCCCATCCAGTTCTCCTCCCTGTACCCCACATGGTAGTTAATTATTTAGACTCAGAGATGCCAGCAATAGTCAACTAATTGCCTCCAAGCAAATCAACTGAAGCATCACTCGTGTGTGACTTACTCCTGCCTCTGACAGAGGCATTAATGTATCAATCCTGAATACAAGAGCTAACAATCTAGCGAGCTGTACACCCACACCTCTGGTTCCTGTCATTTTCAGAGGATGCTACAGCCTGTTTCATTTTCATATCAATGCCAGCCTTATGCTCTTGTCAAATGGAAGTATGAGCCCAGCTCAGGAACTCCTTTGGCAGCAGAGGCCTGCTGGTTTAAGGGTCTAATTTGGTATTGCTTTTTGCCATTCCTCTGGGCTGCTCCTACCTTGGCCTGTTCATGAATTTCTCACAGTCCTGTACTACTCCTGTAACACTCCTTTCTGAAGGGTGCCTCTTTCTCTTGTTTCTCTCAGTCTACAGCTGAAGACCTCCTCCAAGCCAGCCCCCAGCTCCTCCAAATGCCATCTATTTTTACCCAGGCGCTGCCGTCTCATCCGGATGCTGCTAATTGGCCCCTTAGTCACAACTGGAAAAGTAACCTGGCTGAGTAACTCCTTCTGAGCTGCTGCACTGAGGAGCCTGTATGCCTCACATTCATTCAGACAAGGAAACTTCCAGTAAATTTGTTCCAGGGTTTAACACAAATTAACCAGAATTTAGTTTCTAAGATTTTACAGCAGTGTCACTTACACACTTTTTTTTTTTTTAATAATAGCCTTCCTGCACAAGATGTTTATAAAGTTCTAAATCCTTAAGCAAGCACCATATAAAACAAGAGAGAACTGCAGCACTAGAGATCAACTTTACCCTGCCTATTCACCAGGGGTTTTCTCCCCACATATTACCTACACCAATGTGCAAACTTGCAAGGATTACTCAAAAGAAATTACAAAAAAATCATGTAAATTTAGATTTTTGAAGACTGAAACAAGCAAAGACAATACACACATAAAAGCAACCCATTTTGAGAAGGATGCTTTTCCACACGGACTTCTCTCTTACATATGTGACACAGCCCAGCTTGCTACACAGCTACAAAATGATGTTTGAGACATCTCAGTGAACCCTCATTTCCCAATCACTTTGCTAATGAAAAGTTGAAACATCTTGGAATTTCCTCCCAACTATTCTGCTTCTGTATAGTTATCAAACAAATTGGTACAAACAGGAAAAACAGACCATGAGAAAGACAGACTAGTCAGGCAGCTTCTACTAAGAAAACATTGGGAAAAATAAATAACTAAATTATTTGAATTCATCCTAAATTATTTGACAGCCTTTGTAATACTTCATTATTCCACTAAAAAGCCAAATTTAAATGCTTGGTACTTAAAAGCCATTACTTTAGAAATATAGTACATAATTAGAAAATTGCCATTTTATTAAGAGAACCTGACTCATTTTTACTAATAGAGACTGGAATAATTTAATATTAATATAATGAATCCCTTCTAGAAATTCTGATGTTACCACAGACAAATACATCATGTGTTTTTGACAACATGAATGCAACTCTCAGATATCCTGAATATCATCTGTAGTAACTAAAAGAGAGTTTTGACAGGTTAGTAATTCTGGATTCAGTTCAATACTGGTAGGATTGATACTATTTCCTAGGACCAAAGAGAGATCCTGTTCCACCTTATGAAGACAGCTCAGGCTGCCAAGAGTAAAGGGAAGGACCTTCAGCTGTGGATCATTAAGAAACAGCCATTTAAAAAAACGGATGTTTTGGAGAACACAGCATCCAGTAAAACGATGGAGCACTTTTTCCATGCTGGACTCAAGAGAACTTAAAATCATTTATTCTGCAAATGAGAAACTGAATGCTTCTATGATGGTTTGTTTTGCTGAGAAAGGAACTTCTTTTCACTTGAAATAAAGGCTAAAACAATCTGCTTTAAATGTGATTTTGCTGAAAAGAAAGAACACATACAACAGACTGCAAAATCCTTGCCCAGCAAACCACCACCACCACCATTAGCTGGCACAACCCTTCTTCCCACTCTCACATTAGTGTGGTTTGGCTGGGGCTGTTTCTCTTTCTGAAGGAACAGTTCCATATGGCTGAGTACAGCCTTGGTCCTGACTGAGGACTCCAGTTAATTACAGAATAGGTGTGCACATCTCTTTGGGTTCAATGTAGGCACCTCAAAACCAATGAGGAATCCCCAGATCAAGAGCATCCCTCTCACTTCTTCTCCAACTCCCAAACCTTATGATTGTTCACCCAAAATTCTGGAAAAAATGTTTGGGAATTTCTAGCTGTGGACACAACTGTGATGGGACAGACATGGTCACTCCTGGTTACAGATTCCAACTCTCCAAGAAATGGTTCAGGCACACCCAAGTAGTGTTTGCCCAGGTAAAGGCCTGATTATTTTCTCATCATTTTACAGGAGACTCCTCTCATCCCATATCTGAGCCAGACCTCTCTCACTGCACACAGCCTTACCTGGGCACCCAGGCTGCCTTGGCCTAATGCAAGGTTTCAATCAGGATTCAGCAAGGCAGAGGAAATTAAAAAGGCTTCTTGTGTAATGAAGAGGAAAATGACAGGTTTTTTTGCTTTGGGCACTACTCTTCCTACTCTGAGATAATCCTTCCTTGAGGCACCTGCACCACTTTAGGGCACTCATGAGGCAAGTATTTACTCTTTCTCTCACTTCAATAGCTCAGATACCTGAGAAAAAAAAATCAAATTATTCCAAAATTAACCAATTGGTAAACAAATGTAAGCTCACGCATAGGCATTTTGATTAAAGTCATGGTAAGACAAAATTGTCTTATTACACNGACAAATGTAAGCTCACACAATAAGACAAAATTGTCTTATTACACAGTAGTGAATTATTGTATAGAACTTCACCTGTTCAGGAACAAAATCTTAATTATCATTTCTCCACATCCTCACTACCTCCAAGGAACAGCATATCAAGTAAGCCATGAACTTTCTTCTGTTTCCAGTGTTACAAAGTGCTCGGACTTTAACAGGCTGAGGGGGAAGTGGCTGAGCTCTCCCAGCAGTTTGCCAGCAGCACTCAGCACCTCTCAGCTGCAGAACAAAAGGGCTGGAGCAGAGCTCCCTGTGCTGCTCTGTGCTCACCCCTGTGCTCGTTCCCTGCCCTGCACCTGACACAGCTCCTCCCATACAACAGGTCTGTCCAGTTGCTCTCTGTTCCCCATTCTGTGACTGAGCAACAAACTTCCCTAACAAACTTCCCTGATCATCCCACCTTTTTCTTGGCACCCCCCTCACAAGCTGCCTTTAACCCTCAAATTTCAGGTAAGTCTAAGATAACAATCATTGGTCATTTTCTGGTTTGGGGCTTCCTGAGCCCTTAAAGCAAACAAAAAACAACCAACAACAAAAAACAGGAAGTTTATTTTCTCATTGTAAGTAATGAACTCATTGAAATCTGTAGGAAGAAGTTTAGAACTATTTGAAAATGTTTAGGGGGGACAAAAGAAAAACAAAACAACCCTGTGACCACAGTAAATGTCTGGCTTCCAGTACTTGAAACTCCTAATGTTTTCTTAATGTCCACGAGGGAGAATACACAGGAGGTGTATGAAATTCTCACTGGACTGGTATTTTGAAACTAAGCTACTTTTTTATTATGCCTAATAAGCAATGCTGATGTCTGTTCTTAAACCAAACTGAAAAAAAGTATTTCATTCCTATGAAAAATATTTAAGAAAATACATTACTGGTACAAAAACTTCTGGATTTATAACTTTCACATAAAAAGTTTGAGAACTCTAGTTCTAGTTTATTTTTTAAGTAAATTTTACTTTTATTCTGAGCATAATTCTCTACCTCCATCCAGAGGAGAATCAACTCAGGCCCTGTGACATGTTCAACAACAAACTTCAAAACTTGTCTTAACTTCAGCAAGAAGATGGACAAAAAATAAACCGAAAATCTCTCTTTTGGATTAGAATACAAATACAGTCCCTCTTAACATCCTTCAACACAATGATCAGCCCTTGCTTTAGTAAAATGTTACCCCAAAACACACCAGCCAGAGTAACACAAACATTAACACTCATCTTCCTTCACCTTTCAAATACTGAACCTGATTCAGCAATCCTTTATCAGGCAAAGTGCTAATATAATCAAATGAGAATTATTTCTGAGCATCACAAAAACTGGTCTAAATTCTGAAATGCAGGAAAAACTGTTACAATGTGGGGACTGATTACACTTCTTCAGATTTGGGCCTCTCAAGCCTAGGAGAACTCTGCAGCTAGGATCAGGTTATATGTTGATTTGATTTCCACCCACTGTCTCAAAGCTCTAAAAACCAGAAACAAAAGTATCATGTCAAAAAAATAAGGATCAGCTTTCCTCTGACTCCACTGCTTTGCTACAGCAAGCAAAGACGAAATATTCTTAAATAGTATCAGCTGCTAAAGTAGTCAACTTAAGTTATAAACCAAACCAAAAAGCATCCTACTTGGAATTTAGAGCCTAAAACACAAACCACTAGAAAAAGCAAAAAAAAAAACAATATCCCACCAAAAAGGAAACCCTAACACCCTACCCTTTGTTTATGCATGAAAAATTCACAATTAGTCACTCAAAACTATATTTCAGAAAATACACCTTTTAACTATATAAGAAACTATAATAAAAATTTCTTATTTTTACAGACCTCTCCAAATTGAGGAGCGTTACCTTCATTACAGCCACAAGATGAATATTTCCACAAGATGAATATGAAATTTCCCTCAACAAAGCACTCCAAGTAACAATCCTCCTTTTAACCTGAGTGCTTACTGAAGGTATGTTTAGAAGTCCAGCACTAGCCTATAGTCTAATTCACTTGTCTAACAAGTGAATTATATTCATAACTGGATGGTGATTAACACTAAACAACCCAACACTCACACAAACAGCACAGCAAATCATTCTTTTCAAACTGCCAATCGCTGAGGTCAAAACATTCATGCTTTTAAGTCAAATTACAATCAACTTCCTCCCCACCCATTCTATTATTTCTTATTCATGCATTGACAAGAGCATGGAAGCCACTTCACAAAAAACCATGGGTCTCTTGGAAGAACCTACACTGTTTAAAGATCAAACTATTTAAAAACGAAAAGAGGGAAAGGGCTTCTTGATTTTTAAAAATAAAACAAAGAAAAAAAAAAAACACACACCAAACAAACAAAACCCAATCAAATTTAGTTTCCCCTTTGATTTGTTTTAGATACTTCCTTTTATCCTCTCATCATTTTATCCTCTATAGTGCTCAACTAAACCACCTTTAGGACCAAGCCAAACATTTGTTTTCTAGTACATATTTTTTTTAGAAGTTATCCTGACTAATATAGCAACATTTTGAATTACAAGAAATTCACAGGACTCAGTTTGGTCTCTGAGGAAATGTTAGGTTTACATTCTAAAACTGTAGTTGTTAAAAAAAATTAAGAGGAAATAAAAAAAATACTGCTTTTCACTTCTATTGGAATTCATGCTAGAGCCCCCCTTTATCTTTCCAGACTACATTAACATAATCAAGTATTTTCCAACAAAATATTATCAACCTCCTTGAAATACCACTTCTGACAGCAGCAACAGCACAGGAAAGACAACATTGGGAAGGACTTTTAAGAGCTGGAGTTTTTGCTTGCAGCAAAGCTGCTGACACAGGTTTCTGCTTACCCAGCCTGGATCCTCAGGACAGCTGTGACGAGGGAGCCACGGCCATGGCCCGGCACAGGAGGTGACTCCACAGCTCCTGGCTGCTACAACTTCACTCCAGTTTTCCTGGATAAACCCACGCCGGCCAGTCCTTTCATCATCTGCATAATCCCAGCCTCTCTGATTGCTGCACTGTAATACCAGTGCCCCAGTGAGTTTTCTTTCCTGAATTATGGCCACGTAGAACATGACCGGGGGTGTGCCAAACAAGATGATTAAGCAGCAAAATACGACGAGGCATGAGTTATATTATTAATATTCCTATCTAGCACTAGCCACAGAGACGAGGGGTTTGTGCAGCCAATAGCAGCCGTGCACAAAGCAAGCTCCTCCACTCCAACTCGCTTTCAAAATAAGAGCAACTATTTCCTTTGAGCAATTTTACTTTTTGGTTGCTTCGACACTGAGTTGTATTTCAGAAGTTAACAAATTGCTTCCTTTTTCAAACTCTACCTTGAGATAGTGTTGGAGGAAACTCTTAAAAAGGCAGTCTCGAATTACAAGCCTTTATTTTTAGAGAACAAGAGCATAACCATTTTTCAACAAGATATATTGAATAGCAATTCACTGATATAAACATTTCATATATTTAAGAAGAGATAAATCTATATCAACTCTCCATAAATTTCAGATTCATCAGCACACTGTTTCATGTTTCCAAACTTATTAAAAAATAAACCAAAAAGCAAGTTTTAAGGAGTTCATATAAAATAATAAAATATCCAGGAAACCTTATTTAACCTTATTTTGCTTTCCTGGTTTTTTGGATCTATGAATATGTAACACATGACAATAAATTACTGCATGCTCCACTACCAAATTAGTAGAATAAACACTGAAAGCCCACACAAATGAATTTTCTGAAGCCATAAAAGATCACAGTGTAGGGATGTGCTGTTGAATATTCCCTAAGAATTTGTTACTGAACTCCTTCCAGCTGACAATGAGGATCTCCAATGCATGGGGTATCAGCCCTGTCCTCAGCAGTAAATAAAAGAGGGGAGAAAGGGCAGGCAAAGATAGCTGTGCTCAGTCAGGAAGTGAGAAAATAGAAGAGCTTAAGCAGGATCCCAGTTTAAAATTATTTTAACACTATGGCCTTTCTTTAACCTGGTGAAATTTTAGCTTGCTAAAATGTGCTAAGGAGAGGAAAAGATCTGCTGAGGCAACAAAATGAACTATGGATTTCAGTTAAAAATTTTTAAAAACCCTAAGAGTACACTACTCTTAGGAAAAAAAAATTGATTTTGCATAATAAAATCATAAATTACTGTATTATATTAAAACCAAGAATAATTAATTTTAAAATTTTATTCCTAAAGAAAAATAGAATCTGATTGAAAAGCAAAAGACTTCATGCTCAAAATGAACCAACGAAGCAACACTGCTCTAGTCTGGATACCTGAATTTCAGTAGGCACTTCATCACCTCTAATCAAGACTCTTTAAAATGCTTGTGATAGTCTCATTTTTGAAAAAACAGAAATAATTCAATCAGATTTGTTTCTATTAAAATAAAATTAGATCAATCTTTCAGTTACTTAGCTGTAATAAAAGCAGTGAATCTTAAAGAGTTACCATAATGTCATGCGTAATTTTTATCTTGTTTTTCCTCTAAGCTGACAATAATAATTGTTTTTAAAGACTGTCATTTTTATGCCGTATTACTCACAAGATACCAATGTAAAAGAACGCTGAGAAATAAAAAGAGTCAGATTAAAAGCATCCATTAATTCTCAGTGCTCAGCTGGAGATGTCCTGATTTTTCTGGATGTTTACTTAGCACTGTGTGATACTCAGGACTAGCTCCCACCAAGTTCACTTGCACTTTGAGTCATCCTCCATTCTGTAAATCACCACCTCGTGTCTCAGGCTGAGCAGCAGAAACAGCAAGAGAGCAGTTCTCAACAAGGAGCAGAGATTCACCCAGGATACAAAGAGCAGAGGAAAGAACAGAGGCTAATTCCTCCAAGGAAACATCCCACTAGTCTAACCCATGAAAGCCTCACTTTTCATCCCAAATCCCTTCCTGCTTTTCCAACAACTCTGACAGCTTCACAAGGGGGAGAAGCTGGGGTCTTAGAGCTGCAGATTTAGGAAACTGCAAGTTGGAAGAGGCTACCAAAGCAGGTAGTTTAACCTAAATGAAACCAGTCCCTAAATATCCTACAGAAGCAACCCTCCACGAATTAATCTGGTAATGTGTGCTCAACTACAACTTCCCAAATCAAGAGTCATGACTTTTAGGAAACTCACAGAGAATTTATCATCCATTTAAAGAGCTCCTGCCAGCACAGACTTTTCCTCACTATTAAAACCACATGGTTCCTGCTTTAGCCAACAGGATCAGTTCTTCTATTTAACCAGTATTTCCTCCCCATAAGACATGACCCTATCTGCCCACGAGCCTTTTAATAAACTATTCAAAATTATTTTTGAAGTTGTATTGCATAAGGCATTTTCTCTGGGTTTTCCATCATTTAATGGGTCTACATCTCTCTTATCCTCCTACAGCTCCTGCAAGTTTGGCCATGATGCATCCTTATACTGATCTTACCAGAGCCCCAGCCAGATCTAACAATGATGCCTCCATCACACCTCAGAGGAAACAAATCACCCTCATCTGCTCCATGAGGATGACACACCTACACTCTGGTTAATAACAGATGCTAAAATGCCTGGTCATTCTTAATTATGAGAACCCTATCTAGCTGTTACACACAGAGTAATCTGCTGTCTCAGAACTCAGCCAGTTTTGGGCTGGTGTTCACAGACAAGGCAAAAAGCTGACCTAGGGCACAAACACCACCCCAGACAAATAGCAAGGGACCACTAGGGGAGTTCTAAAGCACCATTTCATGTGGGCAAACACGGACTCTTTCAGAAATACATTTTTATAAACTCTGAAAAACACCCCTAAAATTTAAGAAACTGTATATAGCAATTTTAGCCACATTACTGTATAGCGTAGTAGCAAAAAAAAAAAAGTAATCAAACAACCAAGAATGTATTTATGAAAACTGAAAACTACTTTCTCTCAAAAGCAGAACTAGCAGGTGAGATAGATCAACACAGACCCTCTGAAAAGTCTCCTGTCATTTTTTTTTGCCTCACTTTAAAAGTGAATATGTCTTTTTTTCTTTCATGCAACTTTGACAAAGTCTCCTAGGTTTTAGTTAAATCTGCCTACAATGAAATGATCATGTCTAGAATAAGTAGGCCATGGAAAACGCCATTTTCCATTTAGATTCAAACAAGAGATTGTCATTCATTTGGATATTATTTTGTGGCTCAATGTGAACTTTGAGTGCAACATGCTGAAAAGATAATGTTTTTCCCCAGTTTCTATAGCACCTGCTAGAAGGTTCAAGCACACAAAATCAAATCTATTCCAAAGGTACAAAACATTAATCACCTCTTCTGACATTTTGCAGGTTAAGTATCAAACATTCTCTACTGGAAACGCTTTGTTACCCACACGTGTGCAAACCTCTGCTTCAGAAGCAAAACTGTCTCCCTTGAAGTTAACTATTTAATAGCCTGGCATAGAGATCCTCTCATCAACTCTCCCCATGGAACAGATCATAAAAGGAACCCCACTTAGAAATTAATTAGAAGTTCATCCTCCCTGTTAAATCTGGTCCTGAGCAGTGGATTCCTTAGGCCTTTTCTCTATTTTTACTCAGGCTGCACAACACCTTCATATTACTTTTATCCTCCCTCTCCATCCCTAAAAGAGAAAGTAACAAAAAATGCTGGGATACTTCATTTCATGTGTCCTGCACATCATCTCACAGGTCAGAAATGAAGTGTGTCCTGCACAGCATCTCACAGGTCAGAAATCAAATGGCTAAAGAGCCTTTAAACTCTGGCTCAGCAACAAGGTGAGAAACCATGGCAGCTCCCAGGGTTATCCAACCTGCAGGGATGGATGATGCTCGTGCAGGGATGAAGAAAACTTCCCCTCTTGGATCATCCATGAAGCTCTACACACACCCAGCAGAAAGCCAAGCCCAGTCCCACCACCTCAGTAATGATGCTTATGGTCTTCTCAGGGTGCTCCCAAAGGTTGCAGCACAAATTAAACCCTTCAGGTAAACTTTCACTGTGTTATGGATTAGAAAAATGTTAATAGTAACACTGAGCTTTCTGGAAACTTCGGAAAACATTCCACAGCTTTCAGCTTCACTTACATAATCATGATCAGAAACAGTATTGCTCCCCTTGAAAACGAAGTTCAAAATGTTGCATAAACTGACATAATAAAAAAAAAATGTAAGACAGGTAGGAAGAGAAAGGGCTTGGGGTTGGATTTCTTTTGCCCTCCCATCAAGATTAGCAAAATATTTGTAGCTGAACTCTTTTTTTATTCAATATGAACAGCAGATCATATCCAGACAGTAAGTACCTTTTTAAACTGCAAGTCCATTGTCATATTTGTCCCACTAATTCTTCTAGTCATTAAATGTCTCTTATTTTAGACAAACCTACTAAACAGCTTCCTAATATTTTCAAGTAGTTTTGGTCCAGGTAGCATCTGCCAACCTCTGAGCTACATTTAGCATCCTCCCACAGTTGAAGCCTAACAGACTCCTCTATTGAGACTTAAATCAGCAGCCTCTTTGTCTCCATGCAACTGCTCTTTTACTGAAAATGGTATGGCAGCACAGAGAGCACAACACGAATTTAAGCAGTGAAGCTGGGAGAAAACTTCTTGTTGTCTGAAGGGGAAAAAAAAAGAATGAAATCCCACTTACTTCCTCACTGGAAAAAATAAAATGCAGGCCCTCCCTCCCTGCAGCCATATGGATGCCATCACAGTGGCAGAAGAGACATTTCAGTGTTCAGAATCACTCACTGCCCTGTCAGCCAGTTCCCATCCCTTCCAGGGAATGGATCACATGGAATAATTTTTAAGGGTCTGTACCAGACAAGGCCATGTTTTACATGACAGCTTTTTTTTCTATAAAGGAAATCTCTACTCATGTAAATAAGCTTCCCTGCAATTTACATCTCCTTGCAGGATTGTCCTAAATTTTACAAGTACAGTATACTGAAATTCCACAGTAACTTTTTTCTTATGTTTAGTATTAGAAGCATGTGTTTTTTTCAGTATTATGCACGTTGTTGTAAGAACAAATAGTAGGATTGATGAGCCAGATTTACTTAACATTTCTGATCATCTTGCTTCTTCTAAAATATGAAACCAGGAGTATTTGTGTTAAACACCAACTACTTAAAACAAAACAAAAGGAATACTTGTGGACTTTGAACCCAGGCCTACTATGCAGTGTGCCTTCATTAACAAAAGACTTTACTGTGCAAACCTGCCATTTGACATGATCATTATCCTCATTCCCCAAACACCTTATAAAATCAGATTATTTATCACTAGATGAAATGACAAATCCATCATCCCTTAACAAACGGTACCTAATACCTTTATTAGACAAACACAGACACCTGACCTTTGACAACTGGTTTTATTTAAGGATAAAATAAAGGTTTTTTCAGGAGTTTCTCTCCTTCCATTACTCTAAGGAAGCAATCCCACAGAAGCACTTTGTGCAATCCTTAGCAAAGCCAGCACCCCAAAGTGTTAAAGCCACCCTAAACAATCCCAGGACAAGCTCATTTCTCCCAGCACAGACTTCAAGACACTTGTGTGGATACACAAACCTCCTCCTTGAACCCAAGGTTAAATTTGCTCCTGTTAATGCATCCACTCACTCCCAAGTGGTCAGTGCTAAAAAATGCACTCTGGTTTCTGCCTTAGTCATGCACACAAAGGTAAACATTTTGAAGTTCAATTCAACTTCACACACGAAAAATAAAACAGAAAATAAATCAATTCCTTTTGCTTAACACGTAGGAGATGTTTAAGATTAGCCAAGTGGGAAATTTCATCTTTAATTTCATCTTATTTCTAGAGATGAAAACTACAAAACATCTTTGTTACTTATTATTTGTTTATTCCGTAGGCATGAAAATATGAGTAGTGTTTATTTTTTTTACTAGTCATTTATTTTATCTGTTATTTGCCAAAATTTATCAATCTGACCTCAGAAGTAAATTTAATCTTCCCAAACTTTATAACCTTAGATACCGTCTATCACACTATATTCTCCCCAATTCCAAAGATTTAGTTCTGTAGGAGATAAAGTGGATTAAAGACATATTGAGGATTATAGATTATGCAGTTAGAACAAACACAGGCCAAGTATTTCAAATAGCTGACCCTACAAAAAGGAATCACATTCTGTTCTCAAGATGATATACAAAAATAGAAAGCCCATTCCACTAGGAAAATATTTACTTAATAATTTATCATTTAAGAACTACTACTGTACAAATGAAAGTACAAAAGACAGCATATTGAAATCTAGGTGAAGATACATATGTAGTGATTACAACACATCTTCGGTTTCAATTGTGATTGGACTTACAAAGTTTACTCTATTCCAGCATGAATCACACTTCAGTTTTCCCTGAAAGTCCTACGTTTAAAACAGATTCCAATTTTTTTGGACAGAAGAGGCTGACACACACAATGCTGCCAAAAAGTCTAGAAATAAAAGGATAAAAATCTCCAAGTATCCAACTGGAAAGAAATGCCAGTGAGATATAGGAATCAATTTAGTCCAGACATTAATAACTTCCTTAATGATCTAATGATTAAAATAGCACATAGATAACATCTTCTGAGGATATTAAATAGAGAACTTTTGAGTAGCGGTAAAGTCAGAAATAATACAAAGGAACCTAAGCACATTCCTTACACAGCCAGAAAATAATGTGAAATTCAGTTTGGAAAAACATCAGCTAATACATCTGGGAAAAATAATCCCAAATAGAGATATTCAATATGGACAAGAAACCTGGGAAACCACAATGCAGAAAAACTGCATTAACCACAAATGCAGATGAGAAAAAAAAAAAAAAAAAAAAGAGGGAGGGAGGGAGTGTCTGTCCAGCCACTGAATTTAGGAATGGGGGGAATGCTGAATTACTTCCCTTTCACCCATTTGACTACTCTCCCAAAATGAAACACACATGAGTGGGTGCTCTATTCCACTCCTTGTTGCAGCTCTGGACATGAGATAGGTCCTGTTCCTTCAGACATTTAAAACTACATGGGCAAAAAATACTATCAAGTACTGAGTGCTTTAGCTTAAAAAGACCAACTGTAATGAAAAACAGTCTGTGAATTTTTTATTGTGTATGATGTGGTGTTTTAGAGCTTTTTTGTTATATTTGATATATCAGAACACTTTAATCCAGAAGTATAATACTTTTCCAAAAGCAAATAAACATGAAAATAAGATCATTTCCAAACCATTTGCTTTTTATTGACCATGAAGTTTTGGCACATCTCACCACAACTGAAATTACTTTGAAGATTTTGGCTCTCAAATGAATTTTTGCCATAGTGCAATGCCTGTTCATGTTGGGAACAACTGTACAAAACAAGGGAAGACAAACCAATGCTTCACTGATGTCAAATGAAGTCACCTTAGAATCTATATGAAGGGCATGGCAATCCTCCTCTCTACAAAGTCCTTGATTAATAAAGTTTCTGCAAGAGGAATGATTGTTCCTTACCAAGCAGGAAATAAGAGAAACTTGCTTAGATATACTCAAAGCCTGCTTCTAGCCATTCACTTTATTTTTCTAGGTATTATGGCATTCTTTCTTTAGGAGAATTTCCCAAAAACTTAAGAAAAATAGTTTTACATTGCTAATGAAAATTAGAATGTCCCCAATTCCCTTACACTCAGAATCAGCTCAGAAGCATATACAGAAATTCTAAGTATTATTTGGGTTTTGTAGATTGTTTTTTCTGCTGTGAGGGTGGGGATGTACCCCTAAAGAGGGTTAATTGGAAGATTCTGTCCCACTTGAGATTATGGGATACCTGAACCAAAGCTTAAACTTGGCCCATGAAGCAAGAGCTCTAAATGCTGTTTATTGAACTTGACTGTGCACATTATGGATGTGGTAGTTTAGGGACAAACAGGACAGTAAAAGAACAGAAAGAGGAACAGACTTGTCCTGAGAAATTCAACACATTTCTCTTGCCACTGGAATTTCCTACAGTTAAAGAGAGACAAAATATTAAAAAAGAGATTCTGACAAGATCATTGACTCTGTGGCTGTCTTTTAAGAAAAAGATAGACTCTTTTTTATTTATTATTTGGGACACTTGTTTGTTCTTCCTGAAATTAAAGAAGAGTGAGAAATTTCACTCTGACCTGGAATTTCACAGTTAATAGGAGGATGGAGTAAACATAACCTCAAGTACTTTGCTCCTCTCTCCTTCCTTGCCACGATTCCCACTGACTCATGGCAATGAAGTGTTTAGAATTTTTCCAGGAGCCTTTTCACTGCCTGGCTTCTGCCTAACCCACAGTATAGAGCTCATTTGCTCATTTCTCTAATATTAGGAGACTCACAGCAGCTCTTTTTACTTGTGACTACAGAGATTAAATCTGGCAGCTCAGATCCTATTCTAAAGCAATTTACAGCGATGGACACTTTTTCTGAGATTATGGCATCCAAAATATAGGCTAACAACCACCCTGAAATGCTGACTTCTTCTTGAAGGTCATCTAAAAAGCTCTGTATCCCAACCCTCTCCCACATATATAATAGATCTGCTCCCACTTTGTCATCCAGCCACACCACACCACTTTTCCAAGAGCCAAGCCCAGGTGCCAGAACTCTGGTCATGGTCTCCATCACTTAAGGCAAGCAATTTTGGAGCTGCTTTTGTCAGAGGGTCTAAGAACCACTTATTTCCATCAGCCTTCCTAGCCCTGAAAAGAAAAACTGAAGCAGCATCTAGTCCTGAGTAAAATACTTGTTCAAGTCTGTGTACAGTCAAAAACAGATAGAAATTTTTACTAAGATTCCCTATTAAAGACAAATCACAAGAGTGGCTATTTTCCTCTCTCTGCCTCACCTTTTCATTCTTTCTGCACTTTTTAAAGATGAATAGAAATTTCTACCACTGTAGTTTCACAGGACCAGTGAAGAAGGAGGTTTTGTATCCTAGTAAACAGGAGAGGGAGGGAAAAAAAGCAAGAAATACTCATGAGAGTGGCATGAGGGAGAAAGGAAAAGGAAAATTATTGCATGAATATAAGATACAAAAGACGGTCTTGCAGCAAGGTCTGATTACTGCAACAGAGGCAGGATGGAGCTAGCATGCTCTTCCCAGGGTGGATCTCCATGCTGACAGGTCTAGTCTTGCCTCCAGAAGTGCACACAAACAACCAGTGTAACACATGGATGGAGCTGAAGGTGAGCAGACTATTTTTTTCTGTACAAGTACAGCTAATTTTATTCTATTGAGTTTGTCAATAACCTCTGCAATCCTCTCCACCTGGAGTGCTCGTTTTAACACGTGTGAGTTTTATCACCCTCTTGTGGAAAAATATGTTATCGTATGCATCAGAGGGTGCAGGAAGAAAAAGAAGTGGGAGTAAGTGAGGCAGTGATAAGGAACAAGTGAAGAAGAAAAGAGAAGTATGGGCTGGGTGGAATAAAGGGAAAGTGAAGGAGAACTAAGATGACACAGTACCACCTCAACTTCTTCAAAAAGCTATCCCAAAAATGTTATTTGAAAACATCAAGAGAGCAAGCTGCCAAATTTACTCTCCCTTGGTAACAATGACAATATTCAACCAATAAGTTTTGTTCTCAACAGCAATTCAAGTACTGCCTCAGCTGTAATCACCATCTTTTGCATTTCTGTTTACACATATGGGAAAACATATTCTCTATAAACAGTTTTGAACAGTTAACCTTACATGAAATCAAAAAACACTAACTAGACTTTCTACTTTATACAGAGACTGCATATAACATCTATGTCCTGCTGTTGGAATGTGAAAGCGGAGAGCACATGAGCTAAACTTGCCAAGAAAACTAATGAAAGTTTATGCCTTCACAGTACATCCTACTGGGTAACATAAAGGAAAAATAAGAATATTTAATTCCTCAAAAATCTGAAATCATCCTTCCCGCAGTTTCTGACTATCCACAGTATCAATTTGTTATACAAGAAATTTAATTTGCTGTAGACTTCCTTTGCAGCATAATCCATATGACAAAAGCATTGAAAGTAACAAACAAATTTGCTACCACCTACACTGTAAAACTTGAAAATCCAAGTTCATTACAAGCACATGCCAAAAAAAAGCCAAGGAAGTCATAATAACATTAAACTCATGACACTGCAAAGAAGCACAGAAATCCCAAACAACAAAAGCACAACTCAGACTAGGTAGCTATATCATGAGCATTATGAAAAAATACATCACACAAAATGCATCCCCCTAAAGCTTCCTGAAAACCTTACAGGAATCCCACAGAAAACTACAGACCACATCCAACTACAGTTACTTCTTAATGACACTAAACTTTTTTTCTGATACTCCTCAAAGAGTTAGAAACTCACCAACAATTCTAACGACAGATCTCCTTAACCTTATGACAAAAGAATACCCAAAGAAATGCTTCCCCCAATACCCAAACTACATTTTTGCCCAGCCGGCCTTCACAATGAAAAATATAAAACAGATAGTCATGCAACTTATATTTAATTCATTGTTTTAATCAAAATCTGACAGCAAAGAACTTCTCCAGACAACACACAATTTCAACTTAACCTTATTCTTCATGATGGTATCTGATTTTTCAGAATAAAAACTGTTGAACTGAGTAGTTTATCATAATCTTCTGCTGGGGGTCAAGTTCTAAAACTGATACTTTTAACCAACAGGGGCACAAAGGTGTCGTCAGCATTTACTCATCACCCCTGAGATACCACTGATGGTTTACTTCAACTTCTGCAAAATACCATCAAGTAAGGACAGCTCAGTCTGTGACTCGTGCTTTGCAGGAGATGCACCTTTTCCAATTCATAAAAATCTTCAGAAATACCCTAATTATGCACAAACTTCTATAATCAGAACGGCAGACTGCTTGTCTCCACATCTCTTGTAATTCGGTCAGCTCTGAAGTCCAACACTGAGGTATCAGAACAAGCTCTTCAGCTCGGGGAACACGAGAAACTGCTGTCACAGAAGAGCTGGCACCATGTCCAACCCTGTAAAACAGACTTTACAGCAATCTGATAGTCTAATTTTTCTTTTGGGAAGCTACCCAAAAATGATCCATTTCCCTTTTTTGTTTTCTGCCCATTTAACCAGGTACAGCAATTCTGCTGTATTATTTTCCCTCTCTGCCCCAGACTCTTGCAGATGCTACAGAAAGGACCTTGCACTTCACATACAAGGAGAATACTACTGTCTAAGAATCTGTCATATATACTGGAAAGGAAGAAGAGTGGTAAAAATCAACAAAGAGAATAAATACAAAATAATGATCCTTTTTTAAAAATGTTCAAGTGTTTTAAAATAAAATCTTAAATACTTTGTTGTCAAGCAAAAAAAATGGTTAATATCAGACATACTGTGACTTGAAAAATAAACTTCCTTCAGGAAATTCAAAAGTAAAATGATACTGACATGTATAATTTTGAAAATGTATATATTCTTAGATTTGTTTAATATAACAATTAGAAAAGAACTACTGGTGAAAAACCTTCCATTACTGTGGATCATTATTACTCCTAATCAAACTGATTCCTCTTTGGTCTGACTACAAGATTTTGTTGAAAACAGACAAAATTTTCAACCACGTGCAACAACTAAAGGCAGAAAAGTATTTTACACTGATTCTTTGGACAGCTGCCTTATCTTTTGAAATGCTTGATAAAGATCCTCAGACTGTAGCTGCACTATTTTTTACTTTAAGCAGAAAACCACAGACACAGAAACTATCAACCCTACATAAATATCCACCAGCATTTCAGATCAGCTGAATTAACTGTTTGAGAGGACACAGGATCAAGCACATCACTAAAATCAGGAGGAGGTGGAATGTTTCTAACAATCTGTTTTACACTGTGGCCCCCAGACACTTCTCTCAGCAGATGAGAGGCCACACTTGGCTCAAGAACTTCTCAAAGAAGTTTTGCCACCAGAAAAAAACCCTCCTGTCACTGTACCTGTAACCAGAATGACTTTACCAGGGAGGTTTCAAAGGAAGATTCTAGTATTTTTCTAATAGATCTGCCTTAACCTCTTATGAAGCAAAGTGAGCCTATTTGCTGATACCTGAGTTACACAGCTATCACGAGTAATCCATAAATACCCACCCTACCAAAACTCCCTGAACTCCCCAAGTCCCCTCCTCTGTTGCTAAGGGTTTTTGCCTGATTGAGTCAAAGAAACAGCAATAACTTGAATGAAAAAACTGTAGGTGAAAGGAAGTTACCCTGAACCTAAAAATAGTTGTATGTCCTCCTCCCACTCCCCAGAAAGCATTAATGACAGTGCTCTTTTCCCAGGGAGGCAGTAGCTTACAATGGATGAATGTGAAAGGACTGCTGCCTTACTATAAAGCTCTACCAATGAACAGAAGCACTATCCCATCTGAAAAACAGAAGATAAAATTAAATAAACTCAAAACCTAAACTTGGTATAAGACATTAAATATGTCTATAGCTTATTTATATACACATATATATTATACACATGTAATATAAACAAACACAGATTTTATCAATACACACGTAATTCCAGAGATATGGAAAATGTGTTCTTTCACAACGGTAAAGCTCCATAACATAATCAATTATAAAGGCAGCACTCTACTTCAACAATCATGTGCACTATATAGAAATAATAGCTTGGCTGAACCAGAACTTATATTTGTTGAAGGTACTTCAGGAAAGGAATATAAAGGAGGTACTTATTACAGAAACAGGAGGTTTTATTACAGACCCACAGAAGTTACACTTGGGCACAGAAAAGAAAATGGCAATATTATTAGAGAGATAAGTATCACTGGGAAATGTTATAAAGATATACTGTACAAGTACAGACTGAAACCAAAAATTTTTCATGATGATGGCCAGGTTGAACGGAGCTTTGAGCAACCTGGTCTGTGGAAGGTGTCCCTGTCCATGGCAGGGGGTTGGAAGGAGATGATCTTTAAGGTCCCTTCCAACCCAAACCGTTCTGTGACTCTGTGGTTCTAGGATAAAGTCTAAACATCCTGCAGAAAATTATCAAGATTTTAGACTCAATCTTGTGAAGAGTACAGAAACACATTTTACATAATTACAACTTACTTGACTTTAAAAATTATTAAAAAGAAAAAAGAAAAGGAAAAGGTGGGAATCATCATCACTAAACACTTCCAGAAGCCAGACTGAGAAATTCCGGAAGTAAAACAATTACACTGGAGGCTTCAAAGGCAAAGCAAAACAAAACAAAATCAAACCACCTTCCCCCAAAAAACAAAAAATAACCCACCACCACTCTGGCCACAGGAAAATTGCCAGTCCTAGAGAGACTCAGAAATGGATACAGAGAACTGACTGGAAACACTGGAAGACTGGGGGTAAGCTGACAGAATTCCTCACCAACTGCATTTTCACTCATACACTGTTAAGAGGGTATTTCTTTTACTTAACCTGCCCATTCTCTACAAATGCTGTCCTACAAAAATACATTCCCAATGGGGGAGACAGTAACAAGCAACAAAAAAAACAAAAAAAACAAACAAAAAAAAAAAAAAAAAAAAAAAAAAAAAAAAAAAAAAAAAAAAAAAAAAAAAAAAAAAAAAAACAAACAAAAAAAAAAAGACAGAATGTAATTAGTGTATTGAAACAACCAGAAACCTTTAAGATTATTGGAAAAAAATTTCTACAATCAACAGATGTAAACAGATTATAAAGAAGGTTAAGTGCATACTCAAAAACCAACTGACAAGAGCACAAAGAAAGTCAAGAAATTTATTACTTATGACTAGAACATCATACATATTCATAAAGAAAATACGAAATGGGCTAAGTCCTTCTTCCTTTTGAGATTGTGGCCTGTTCCCAAATCTTACACAGAGATGGCCTATTATGTCCAGATTTATATCAACCAGAATGGGCATAAAATTCCTGGAAGTAGTTCCAGGATTCATCCCTGATTATGTACATGCAGCTCAAACCAAGTTCCAGTCTTTCTTCCATGCAATAAATTAGGAGTCCTAAGATCTATTTCTAATTCTGTAAATAAAGCTGAATTTTATTTTGGGAAATCATAGGCACTATGACCCTAAATTCCTGTTTATATATGAGAAGAGAGCATTTAGCTCAGTGATTTTATTAACAGTTTACTGATATTTGTATATCTGATATCTGTAAAACATTCCAAATTTCTCAAATGAAGAGCAGCAAAGACAAGATAAGCAGGCAGCTCCCATGGAAGCCAACAGAAAACAACCTCTGTCTTTCTTCTTCTACAACTCAAATCATAACTGTTTCCCATATGATGAGTTTTAGGTGGCATCCATAGATTTGCAAAGGCCAGACTTCTTTATGATAAAGGAATATTTTAAAAATTCAAAAGTAACTGCATTTGAACAAGAAGGTGCATATCTTGTGTTCTCAGTCAAGAGTCTTTGAATTGTTATGATTTTTTACTCTTTAGGAACCTAAGCATTTGACCAATAGATAAGATTCATAAGAAAAGCTTATAATAAAATCTCAGCTATAGGGAAATAATTTAATGATCAAAAGCAAATAGCAAGTGGAAAGAGATTTTTCCCTTTTTGACTATGCAATGCTCTTTTGTTACCACTACACCAATTCTTTAATGCCATGGAAACTATCTGATAAATGTATTAGAAGCTCAATAAATTTCATAATATTGAGGTAGCAAAGCAATTGGTACTGTTGACAGAGAACTTCTGCTCTGAGCGCTTATTTTAAGGAGGAAAAACCATCTAAAAATAAAAATCATACTTTGAAATGTTTTCAACAAAAATATACAATAGCTGCAGAGAACATAAAAGTAACCTTCACTAATTATATTAAATCATTGGAAAATATGGAAGGATGACAGGAAAAAAACACACCCAGAATTACAAAAATGGGATACAGATGATTTAACAATTAACAGTCTCGCTTTTGGATAGTTTGCTTTGCCCAACTTCTGCATTTCTAATGAGGGAAGGGGGGTGGGAACGACACTGTGAGCTACATGCAAGTTTTCTGTGCAATTTCTCAGGATGCTAAATGTGCATTTGTAAGACACATGATGTTTTTAATCACCTCTGTTTAAGTTTTCATCCTGTGAACACTCCCCTACCTCTACAGACACCAGCCAGAAACACAAATGACCTCCCCCTCCTCCTTTTGCAGGTAATACTGAAATTGCTGTTTTCACATGTCCAGCACTTACAATATACTCTTTTTCCAGCCAAATGCTTTCTAACATTGCACTCCTGCTGTTCCACCTCTAGAGACTTCTAAGTAAAAAGAGCAGCTATACAAAATGAAAGCAAAATAGTCCTCCAATAAATAATACACCTATCCAATGCATCTACAATCCTATTTTCCTCTACAGAACAAGCTCTATTTGAGGCACATCACAAACCTGGTTAGCAAACCTGGGAGGGAATCTCAGGCACATAGATGGAATTACAATCCCAAAAAAGGGCCCTTCACCAGGACTGCTCTGTCACAAGCCAGTTACATCTAAGGCACCTGTCAGCCTGGGTAATACCAGCAGCCTCTTCAAAGTACAGCCAAAATCCATCATGCACTGCAAGATACACCAGGGAAAAGCATGCAACCTTCAAAAAAATGCATGTGAGAAACATATAGAAGAGCACACATAGGCAAAATGCAACTGTGTCACAACTCCCATGTGCACTTCCCATCCCATTCCTCTACACTTGAAACAAAGGAGAAAACACTGGGTTTTTAAAGTGTTATGTTGGACAATAGTCAGATTTTAAAAGATACCTTCAAATCAGATTTAGTTACAATGCAATAAATAAAAATATAAAAATAAAATTTAAGTCTTTAAGCAAACAGCAGATTTTTGACTTGGGGCTTTTGAAAGCCTGAACTCAGCCCAGTAGAGACTCAGAAAGAACACCTTGTTTTCCAAATACATTAAATGTTTGTTTATAAACTGATACCATACACACACTTAAAAAAAATGATAGTAACAACTTCAATTCTCTATATTTTTTTCCTGAAATGAGCAAGACTGAAAACTTCAGTTTTCTTATTCCATTTCCTATATAGCAGCTTATCCTTCAGACTTGCACACAGCATCAAAACATAGTATCTCTCATATTTTTCTTTCCCAAAATATTTTTATTACCAAATGAACAACAACAAGGCTGGCTTATCTGTCTGTTTTTGCAATACAGGCATGTATGCTCACAGAAGGCAACAGACTGCATTAAAACACTACCTAAACAAGCCATTTCACTGTATGTGACTCTGCCTCTAGGGAAAGGAAGGAGAGCAGATAAGATGTGACAGATGTGTAGTCACGTCACTTAATACACTACTGGAAGGTGCTCAGATCATTATGGTGACAGGCAAAGTATAAAAACTTGCAAGGAATGGACCAAGCAGTTACCCAGTTTTCTGCACACATGATTCTTGTAATCATAGAAGATACTGAAGGCCATAAAGTGCTGTTTGAGATAAAGCAGCCTGTCAATGTCAACATGCAATATATCCACAAAAAAAATTAAAAAAAAAAAAACAAACCACAGAAGGGACCATAGCATGTATGTTTGTGTAAGCAAAACTCTTCCATCATGCATATGAAATACATCTGATGAATATGAATTTGAGGTCTGTCCTCTAAAAAGTTCCCATACTGATACATTTCTGAAGAGGTTTAATTAAACCTGAAATTTACCCAAACCAGGAAGCTTATCAATTGCACATCTACAAACTAAGTTCAGTTTCCTGAGACCTTAAAAAGCTACTTTGCTGGTATCTCTTCTCTATTTGGGTTTAAAAGACAACATTTTCCAGGATAAAATTGGAAATCATACAGTTACTGGACAGAAGTAATAGGACTAGTCACTTGTTGGAAGGTGAGTGTAACTGTAAGAGTTTAAAAATAATCAGGACTTTAATGAAATTGGTCAAGAGAAGGACGAAAAACACAGGAGAAAATAATTTCCTCACTTCTTGCAGACTTAACAATCCTGAATGTTACAAGTATTAATGTAGGTCAAGAATATTTCCAAGCAGCAGCATGATTTTTAGCTGCCAGTGTCCCTTCTGCAGGGACCAACAGCTCTGCTGTTTAGAGAAATTGTTAGGCCCAAATCCCATAAATTAATCTGCACAGGTAGATCCCTTCACCTCTGGGAATCCACATTAAGGCAAAGAGGGAAAACCAACTCCCAGGATCACATTCTTAATTTGAAGCTGGACCACTCTAACTCATTATGACACTAATCATAAATGTCTCACCAACACTCTCTGCTCCCCATCTGTTTGTTTTATCTTATTATAGTTTTATATCTCAATCCTCAGGACTGGCTGCAGTAGTCAAATTAACCACCTGGACACGCCTGTGTTTCTGCAAGGTGAGGTTCTCACTGTTTTACTTCTGCTTGTGCCCATGCCTGGTTTACTCCCTGAATGGGACTACAGAATAGAGTGAAATAATTACAACATCAATTTCTTCATTTGTACAAATACAAATCCAAATGTTTTCCACTAATCCCATCATTTAAGCCAAAGGATAAACTCCAGTCACCTTCTGAAGTGCAGCAACTGGTATGAAATAACCTGCATATCAAAAATTACCTGAAAAAGTGTAAAAATGAGCTTTAAAATTATTTGAAAGAAGTATTTGCTTCTTTATCATATTGTCACAAAACAACAAAAGAGTTCAACAACAAAGAGAAAAAAATTTTTAGAATCGTAGAATAACCTGAGTTGAAAGGACCCACAGGATCATTGAAGTCCAACTCCTGGCCTTGCACAGGATCAGCCAAAGAATTACAAATAATATTCACTGCAGACTACAAAGTCAAATCCAGTGCCACCAACCAACCCTAAACTGAGAAATACTGAATAAAAGTCACCACCAGGCACAGTGCAGGGGGGCTGGGTGCACATTTTGTTTGACTCAGGATATTTCATTTGTGCATTCTTACAGGGAGCCACAGAAAGAAGCCCACAATATTGCAATGGCAGGTCCACTGGAACTAATCCTAGAATCCTACTTTTAATTAAAGACACACATTAAGGTGAGATATTTTTAGGAGGTCTGGGGTTTGTTGGTTTGTTTTTTTTTTTGTAACTACTGTATCCTTATGAAGTGGGGTTGAGAACTAACCAAAGTGCAGTTCCACATTTGTTACATATTTCAATACTCTGATTAATACATTTGTCAAACAAGGTAGATGAGAGAATGTGGGGAATATACTTGCCCAAAAAGGAAGAAAATGGAAAGACATAGTATCAAACCTATTAAACCTCCTATTTTCCAGAATTATCAGCACCAGCCATGCCTATTTTCACTACTTAGAGCAGAAACGAAGAATAGCAATGAAAAAAATACACAGAAGTAACTAAACCATTTGAGAAGTCATTGTTGAAGACTTCTGAAAGGTGATTTCCCCTTCCTCACCAGACAGACATTCTGAGAGGTGCTTTTGACCCCTGGATTTGTACTGAAATTCAATGACAACTAGAATTCAGGGGAAGCAGTCAAGGTATCACAGAGATATTGGCATCCTTTTAAGAGTAGTATGCTGGATCATACTTTTCCTTCTCAAATTAGAGGTTAAATCTGCCAGCAGAAACGCAACCAGCATTGGGATATGCAATATCTCAAAACAGTAGGGCCTTACCTAAGACCAGATTGGCAGCATCTTTCCCCTTGGGAGGCGGCAGCTCCTGGGACCTTTCCATTTCAAAATCCAGCAGAAGGCAGGACCTGGGAGCTATCCATGCACAAATGGTATGAGAGGGGATTCCACCTCCTCTCTTGCTGTAGAGGCTGCAGTTGGCACCACTAGCCTAGGGTGCAGATCCACACACCAAGGAAAGATACTAAAAACCAGTTTCATTCAGCTCACAAGTCCATTTACCCTTACCAAAATTACTGCTGATTTATGTCAGCTGCTGAGGATTCACAAAGCAGAACACTCTTGCACAAAGCCTGAGAGCCTTTAAAATTCAAGTCATGGTAGGGGTTAACATCAGCATTTAAAACTTTCAGAAGTATTGCAAACAATTACCACACCCTCAAGTCACAGATAAAATATTTTGTAGAGCTTAAATACATATATATCTGGCATGAAACATTTCTCAATGCCTGCAAAATTTCCCTGCAATTCCTGACAACAGAGTACTTCGATTTTAGAAGTTGGCTGTAGAGCAAAAATTGTTTTATTTATTAAAAACTGTGTTTGATCTTACCTTTTAGCAGAGGCAGGGGAGTTAACTCGATAGGCTTGCCCTGAGACCTGAACTGGGAGGAGCTTTGTGACCTCTTCTGTCTGGCTTTTCTGACGGACTTCCGAGAAAATCCGTCTACTTTATCCACTGATGGAGGAGTAGTTGGTGCTGAGGACATATCCCTACTGAAGGAAAGCACATGTTAAAAATGTGTTCCAAATGAGTGAAACAGGTAAAGATTAATCTAAACTTTCCAAATATCTTCTTCCTGCACTGCTCTCCTGTCGACAACTCACACAGATAAACTGTTGAGCAACCTAACCCATCTTATGGATGGAATAAACTTAACGGAACTTAATTATTAGTGTAGTAATTCCTCTTGCTTACTTTTTTATCTGTCCTTCCCATTTGCCAAAAAATTTCAGACCTAATGCTGACATCACTGCATTCAGAATTTCATCAGAACAGAACTTCATACACCTGCAGACCTGACTGCAGCTTTAAATTATGCATTCTTAGGGATGAAGTCATTTCAACTTACTCTGCTAAAGAATGGGTACACAAAAAGGCACAGATGGTTTTTTGGCATTAAGGTCACCCATGTGAACAGGACAAAAAACGCAGGACAAAAACGGTTTGGCCCCACAAAAACTCCATTTATTTGCCACACCTACATACAAGATTTTATAGAAATTTAGGAAAGTATAGTAAAAAGTACTGCTATGTTTCACAATTTCACTAACACTGACAAATTGTACATATTACTTCTTTATTCTCCCCTTCAGAAACACTCAAGTTATTTTCCTGTGAGTGCCTTTATATGTAGTTATTCCATGTCCTGGCATTTCTGGACGACTGGCAGTGTGGCAGCAGTAACTGCTCTAAGGGCATGAGACAGACAACGTTTGCAGGGAGAGGCAGAGAGCCAAAAAAGGCTTCTGCAAGCAAAAGTTTGTTTGTTTCCCAACTTCAGCTGGCCTAAGCAATAGGCATTGCTTCTTCCTACAAAACCTGCCTTGGTGGTACTCCTGCAGCTGATTCTGAACCACTAGCAAACACTGAATTAATGCATCCAGCTATTTTATTTACCAGTCTGGTCCTATCTGTTAAAAAGGCCCATCAGAGCTTGATGAAATACATGAGTAATACTCAAGGGAGAGGAGACAGGAGGAATTCAGGCCTACACGTTACAAGCAGCTCGGTGCACAGTTAACTCCAGCAGCCTCATCTGCATTAATGACACCACCATTAACGAGGGCAGCTCTGTCGATTTCGGCCAGGACAGGCACCCGTGCAAAGTTAAGCATCGGCGTAAGCACTTGCAGGATCAGGGTCTTAGAGCATGTCCTTGGAAAGCATTACTCATCCTCAATGTCTGTTGACTTCAATTACCAAAGTGACTCGTGTGCTACAAGAAGTTGATTCCACAACATACAGAACGCTTTCGAGTACTTATTATTTTTATTGAAATATCTGGTTACTCGTGTGCTTCGTAGATTACTAAATCCACTGAAACAGGCATTATTTGGGTTTGCCTTTTGTAAGAAAAGCTTTCAAAAGTATGATTTGTTGCAACAGTGTAGACAAGCTCCAAAAGATAAGAACTATTTAATGCAAAATGACATATAGGTACACTGAATCTATCAAAAATGGAGTATAAACTCCTTAGCTTCTTCAAGGAAGCATGTGCAGCACCCAGAAGCTGAACTGTGCAGCTGGCATTACAATAATGAAAAAAACCTTATTCCATCTTTTTGATTTCTCCTGAGGTATTCTTTCACTACCAGCTTAACCTTTCTAAATACAATATACTATCAGCAACATGAACCCGTACCTTAAACTGGTCTTATTTATCACCCAGGCAAGTAAAAAAAAAAAAAAGCCACCATCACTAGGGCATTCAGGCCTCAGCCAAGATTAATAAATAAAAAAGTCAGATAAACTGGAATAGAATGGCCTGTACTTTAGTAACCCACTTCTAAGATTTCAACAGTCCGCCAAAAAACACACAAAGTTACCTGTTACATAAACCAAATTCTGAATATATCAGCAAAAATATATTCCCTAAACCTGAATCGGTTTGGCCCCATCTCATCTCATCAGAAAGCTTCCCCTCCTCATCACGTGCATCAATAAAGTGTAACCATCCCTGCAGAAATGTTTGCACGCTCTCTCCAAATTAAATTACAAAAAATAATAAAAATAATAATAATGGACAGCGACTAAAGTAGATCACTTAAACTGCAGGATCATTGTGTCAGCAAGGAGCTTTACTGACACTTCTCTGCTGTAAATTTAGTAACAGTTTCCCTAACCTGCTTTATAAATTATTAAAATCTAATTCTAATTCAACAAGACTACATCCAGCCTAACAACCTTACAGTAAACACTGATCTTTTT
>VXBC01011967.1:108402-148479 GCA_013399945.1 Ploceus nigricollis
GCCGCCGGGACCGCCGGGAAAGGGCCGCCCCCTCCTCCGGCAGCGCGGCCCCGCAGCCCCGCGCATCCCTCGCCTCTGTCTCCCGCGCGTCGCTCGCATCCCTCGCCCGGGCGAGCGGCGGGGGCNAGCCCCGTCGGACCCTCTCGGGGGGCACAGAGCCGCTTCCCGGGGCGGACTGCGGGCGAGGGGCCGCGCTGGGTGCAGCTGGAGGGACCGACCCGGCAGCTCCCTGCTTTGGGAAGCAGTGGCTGCACCCCTCACTCTTCTCCGCTGCAGCTCTGCACCCTTGGGTTTCTTAGCCCAATGTGTGATCGCTGTCTGCATCGCTATTTTTTTATTTTTTTTTTTTTTGCCCCCAAGTATATTTATATATACTTGGAACCAGGGACCAGCATAATGACTGCTTGTAGATACCATGGTTAAATATCATAAATTTTGTTTAAATTTATCTACCCGATGGCTTGGTGTTTGATGGTTTTGGTTTGTTTTTGCTGGGGGTTTTCCCAAAATACATCTAATGGCTACAGGGTAACGAAGCTGGGCAAGGGTCTGCAGCACACAAGTCCTGTGAGGAGCAGCTGAGGGAGCTGGGGATGTTTAGTCTGGAGAAGAGGAGGCTCAGGGGTGATTTTAGTGCTCTGCAACTCCCTGTAGTCAGGGGTTCAGTCTCTTCTCTCTCAGACAAGTGACAGAAATGAAGGGACACAGTAGGGGTGGTTGAGGAACATCCCTGCTGAGCCAGGGGAGGTTTAGGTTGAACATTAGAAAGAATATCTGCAGGAAGGGTGATTAGACATTGGAATGGACTGGTTAGGGAGATTGGTGGAGTTACTGTCCGTGGAGGTGTTTAAGGAGAACCTGGATGTGCCATGGTCTGGTTGACAAGGTGGTGTTCAGTCATAGATCTCCGAGGTCTCTTCCAACCTAACTGATTGTGTGATTCTGTAATGGTGTTAATATGAATGCTATGAATTTTAAAAGTTGACGTCTATGAGTAGCAGCTCTTCTATGTTGATATGACCAAATCCCTCTGACGTACAGTCTTTTTTTAGGAAATTAGCTCAAAGGCAGTTTGAGAGCTGGTTGCTTTGGTGGGTCAGTCACATTCCTGCTATTTGTGCAGGTACTGAATCCTCTTAACATTACTAACCCTGCAAAGGATATCTAGTTGTTGTCCTACTCAGCTTCCTGACTCAGCTTTTGGCATAACAGAGGAAGTGAGACTGTGTCAGACTTGATTTAAAGTCATTTAAGCTGTTGTCAAACTGCTTTCAAAACTGCTAATTTTCAGCCAGTTCCCTGGTCCAGCTCCCGCTGAGGAACCTGCAACACTAGTTAAGAGCTCATGGCCACTGAAGTATAACTTTAGTGGATGTGAGCGTTTTGCCTCTCATCTCTCAAAATGCCTCTTTATATCTTAAGATACATGTCCCCCTATTTTTTTTTACCTATAGACAAAGCAATTCCACTTCCTTTCAATCCTTCCTGGTGTGGCACAGTTTTAAACCTCTTAAGATGCTTATGCCTTCTCCTTGTGTTGTCTCAAAATCATTCACATCTTTTTTTTTTTTTTTAACTGTTGCGCCCAAGACTGGACATTACTAAAATTAAGGCCTCAACAATGCCAGCATCTGCTGTCCTGCCTGTCACAGACCCCATTCCTGTTTACAGATGCCAATACAAATGCTTTTGAGTCAGTCTGATCTATTCACAATCTTGCTGACCTGTTTTACCCCTGCATCCATTTCTGCTGACCTCCCAAGCCAGGTATTTCTCCTTCAAGTAGACAGTAGTGCTGCTTGAGAAATTATCTCCTGCAACAGCCTTAATACTATGCCTTCATTTTTATTTTATAATCAAGCAGTCAAGACATCTTTTAAAATGAAATTCCACGTGATATTAAGTCAGAGAACTGTAGAATTTGTCATCCTCTGTAAATCAATTGCACTTCTGAGAAGGACTGTATTTAAAAAAGCAAAACTAAGATTGAACTGTGCCACAGTTACAGAAGGATTGTGTAACTCTAAATTTAGAAGAGTGATTTGTATGTATTTGTAGCCATTTAAAACTTTAAATTTTCTTAAACTAAACCAGCTAAAATAATCTAAATGCAAACAAGGGCGGATAACAAAGAACGTGAGTTGGAGTTATACCAATATAAGGTAAAATATGGCAAAAACAGTGCAACATCCCATTAGTGAGGGACAGAACCTGTATTTGTCTGTGTTTTGCTGTTCCATGTGCTTAATTCTGATAGCTCAGAATTCCTCAGTTCTGCTCACAGTCCTGTGTCCTGCTTTTGATGTGAACAGTGCAATGAGCAGCTCACAAAGCTACTGGCAGCACACTCTGCTGAAGGGAGGTTCTAGCACAGCCTGATGGCTACACTAGTACTCGAGGTGCAGTTGAGCAAGTCATTTTACATGATTGTACTTCAGTTTTCCTAGTATGAGATTAATCCATTTTTGTAAAACATCAAATATCTAAACCTGAAGCCTATGATGTGAGTATCTATTGAAATATCTGCCATAGAAGGGATAAAAATCAACAGTGCTGTCCAAGTCCACTGTCCAGTGCACACAAATGTTTTTACTCTTCATTCTGACTTCATATAATAACTACAGAATTAGTTCTTCAGTACAGCTGAACAAGCTGGTAAATAATGCATTCAGCTAATTCATTTCTTAGGTAGTCATCCTGTAGTCTGGTTGGTCCATTTTGGCTGTGTAAAGCATTTTTATGATGTGTTTTATATCAGGTAATGTTTGGACAGTAACAATTCAAGAAAAAAAAACAGGCTTTATCAGGGAATAAACAGAAATCTTACCTTTTCTTTATCACGTGGCCATCAGATTTTATGCAGTGGGCTTCCCATTTATTTGCTGGTCGCTTTCTTTTTTCTGCTTTAATCTGTGAAGTCCTCATCTGTGATGAGATTTCAGAGCACAACATAAGATATGAATGTAAAACTGCTGATGTTTCAAAGGGGTACTGTTACTCGTCCTTCTCCTATTCTCTGTTTAGCCTGTATTTTGTAAAAAATGCTACTTTGAAAATGGTTATGTGAATCCCAAGCAGAGATGGAGAAGAACTGAGTACTACAGGTGTTTTACATAGATGTGTATCTGTATATGTTTATGTATGTGTTTGTATAAATACATGTAATACCAATTTGCAAGAATAAAAATTAACTTTCCTCAGATAAAAGTTCACATGACCAACATCTCCCATACAAGTGTGTGGGCATATATATGAAAATATGTGCACATTTAGTACCTGCAGCCCTTCCTGGAGCAATAATAAATCCTTTTGATCTGTGTTTTTCCATTGCTATCAAAGGTACAAGACAAACCTATTCTTTTTAAAACTTACACTGCCTCACTCTCCTACAAAAGGGCTTTTTAAAAATAGCTGGAAAGGAATTTTCAGGGCCAGCTCCTCACCAGTTCAGCTCTGCTTTTTAGCACCCAGACAGTTGGAACAGCAGTCAAGAGCTCTCCAGAACAGAGATTTTTGTACCAGTGACTCAGATTTGTGCCACTTCACGTTTTTTTGTGTGTCTGGAGTTCCACTATAGACCATCTGTTATGGCCACCCAGGCAGGAATACAGAAGCTCTCAGCCACACTGGCATTCTGCTCTTTGCAGAGCAGCTTATCAAACAGGATTGCTGCAGAGATACCACTGTGGAAGTCCTGCTGTATTGAGTGATAAACATAAATGGATCTAGCTGGAGCTTGTTTCACCTGGCACATGTGACATGTATTTGTCTACGGGAAGGGTCACATAATGCTCCATAAAGGATCTCCTATATGTCAAAAGGAGCATTATCAGGGTACCATGGGATTAGTCCACATATTCCCTGTTCAAAACTAGGAAGCAAGGAAAGACTTGATCTCCCCAGAGAACTAATTATTCAGACCATCAGGAAAAAGACCAGCCAGAGAAAGAGTTATGGAGGAAGAAGCAGAGCTGTTTGAAGAGGCAAATCAGCATCTGAACAAGGCTTTTCTGATACATCTTTTAACAAAAATGAACGCTGTGAAACACAGCATCAAAGTAACTGTCCTGCTCCATCACTGGGATTGAAAGGGCACAATCTGAGACTTTTTTGTTTACTTTGGAATCCAATTCACATGAATTTAACAAGAAAGCATTCTGCTTAAGCCTGTTCACCCTGCAGTTGACTCCAGATTGATGTTTTTGGTTTTGGGGAGGAGTGGTGTGGCTTTAAGGCAGTGTTTGCAATTGCCATACCAAGTTTCTCTAATAATAAGCAAGTGCTTGTTACAGCTTCCTCCTGCTCCTCCTCGTATCAGCTGTGCCATGGCACTGTCAGTGCCCTCAGGAACTGAATTCCTGGTGCGTGTGGGGTAAGCATTTTAGGGTCATAGACACAACTACCAGAATGGGAACTAATTCTCTCTCTCTGTTTATAGACACTGCGTCATTTGAGGTCTGTTTCTGTAGTCAACATGGCAAGATAAGTAGGAGCTTGCTCGCCTTGGCAGCTGGCTAGCTGCCTCCTCCAGCACAACACTGCTCTCACTTATTCCCCAATTCATGGGTTTGTTCCTGCTTTGTTCCCCTCCCCCAGCATCTTAACTTGCCTCCAGGCCCTGGGCACTCCTTTAAGCCAAGTTTTCTGAATTTTTTGTTCACTTTTCTTCACTGCCTGTTTACCTCTTACCTTCCTCAGGCTTTGCGCTCCACTGCTGGGCCAACTCCTCTCCCCAACCGTCCCTGCCCACCCCAACTGTCACCTACAACTGCCCCAGAAGGTTCTGGTGCTGCCTCTTCTCCCAGGGCAGCACCCACTGGCACCTGAAGCTGCCTGGAAACAGCCACGTGTGTTTTTTGGTCCCCTGTGCCACTGGGGGATGTCGGAGTCTCAGGTGAAATGAGCTTGGCTTGTGCTCTTTGCTTTCTGATCAAGTCTCCTTCAAGTACCTGAAGGGAGCCTACAAGAAAAATGGAGAGAGACTTTTTGAAGAACATATAGTGACAGGACAAGGGGGAATGGCTTCAAACTGAAAAATAATAGGTTTAAATTATGTATTGCAAAAAAATTCTTTACTGTGAGGGTGCTGGCGCAGGTTGTCCAGAGCAACTGTGGCTGCCCCATCCCTGGCAGCGTTGAAGGCCAGGTTGGATGGGGCTTGGAGCAACCTGGTCTGGTGGAAGTTGTCCCTGCCCATGGCATTGGGTTGGAACGAGATGGTCTTTCAGGTCTCTCTCAACCCAAACCACTCCTTGGTTCTGTCTCCTCAGTTATCTCTGCATTTAATGTGTTACAAACCAATATATACACTGCCATAAAACCATCCGCTTCAGGTGAGACAGGTGAATGAGTTATTTATCAAAACTGCTTTGTATTTTTTGTTCTTATGTTATCTGGCAAGGTGGAATATTGCAAACTTCCACATCCTGTTAGGGAGGCAAAAGGTTTGAACAGGTTCAATAAAGCAAAATTTTAAAAACAGATGCTCAAGGGCACTGAGGAGATTAAATTGCCCTCATATTTAATGGGCTGCTTTAATTGCTACATACATGACACATACAACATATTAATAAGTGGAGAAGCCTAAGTACTAAATAAAAATTTAGTACTTAAATAAAAATGCACCACTATCAGCTTTAAAAGTCTGCTCTATAGAGAAGTCTAGACACCAGATTTAGGGTAAGATAGCTCAGTAAATACAGAAGAAATGGAACCAATAAAAAATCTGTGATGTGGTAATATTTGGCATATTATCATTATTGAGTGGATTCTTTGACATGCTGTGCAGTCCCCACGCTTGGGGAATTTTCAACATTATCCAGTGTCAGGTGGGACCTCGAAGAATTTATAGCAAGAATCAATAGCCAAGACTTGAGTGAGAGCTGATCAAAAACAGAGCTGAGATTTCCCTTTTTAAGAAGCAAGAAGAAGTTAAAACCACAATTAGCTGGGGCACCAAGTGGCACCAGAGGACACCTATTTGGAATTTGTCTTGGGCTGTATTTAGTACGTCCAAAGAAATTGTCACTCCCACTTGAGCCATTTCAGCTCAAATATAAATAAATAAAGAAATATTTTAGAGAGTTGTGTGCTTCTGAGTCATGTTTAGTTCTAATATGTGCCTTTCTAGGTGAGCTCCTGCCTTGGAGCAGATTCATTTCTAACTGCAATTCTATAGGTGTGCACCTCTACTTCCTGTGCTAAAGTCCATCAAAAATACACTAGGCACTGAAATTCTAATACTGAAAGCTTTTAGTAAAATGGCTAATGAGAGCCCTTCAGACAAGCACTTCTCAGCAAGTTTGTTTTAGAATAATTATAGTTTCTTGCAATTACTGGCTTTTAATGATAGGCTGTTGAGACATTTTTTTAGTTCCATAATCTTTGTAGAGTCTTTTGTTCCTGAAATTTTATCACCATCTTGATGCATGAGTGTGAGATACTCCAGGGAAATGCTGTTCAATGCCTGCTTGAGTACAATTTTAAAATGTAATTTTTTGTCTTTTCTCTGATTTATACCTAGGTCAAATTCATATTATGATCTTGGGTTCCTTCTTGAAAACTCACTGCATCTTCATTTAAGATCTTAAAGTATTATGTAAGTCACATCCTGGGAGATGTGAAAATAGATTTTTTTCATCTTCTTCATAAAGCATCCTTTCTGAGTTACTAAACTTTCCTCCAAAGTACACTGATTTTCATCTAGAATTTCATTCCATGACATTCAAACTGTTCTGATCGCATCAAATGTAATTCTACCCCCACTGAAATCCACCTCAGGCCTTCCCCCAGTGTGATCCAGCAATTTTTTTTGGGGTGTTACAGAAGTTGCACACTACCATTCTGATACACAACAGTGAATACACTTAAGAGACTTTTTTCAGAACTCCTGGTAGCACTGCAACGCAGCAAACTGGTTTGATACATCTGTGTAAGCAATTTAACTTGTCCCCTGTTCCCTCACTGCTTTGCTTTTGATAAATTGACAGAATTCTGACAAATACACTCACCAAAGCTTTCATACAGTGCCTATCATCCCATTCAAATGGTTTATTCACAAAAAATACCAGTAGTGTTAGTCCTGCTGGTGATCATCTACAGGACATTTCAACCTCAATGCCACGTATGCAGAATTTTTTATTTTATTTTTGTTGCAAAAATATTTGACACCTGAAATATTCTCCCATTATTCAAGCTATTAGACAGAAATATAAGCAAGGTTGTCTGCTTTCGACAGAGATTTACAAAAATCTTGATTACCTCCTGGGGAAAAACGGGTGAAAGACATTTGCAGAGAAAAGTGGGGCATCCATTGTTGCTGCATGTTTAATTTTATTTGATTTACTATACTTAACTTTTTCCCTTGTTGGCAAGAACAGCCTTAGCTGCTGCTCATGCTGTTTGCCAGCACCTCCATCTGCATCTTTGGTTACTCCTTGGGTTCGTTCTCCTCCTGCATTTGCAGAATGCTGCTTGCATCCTCTGCTCCCGTGGGAATGTTTCTCCTTTGTGGCTTACATTCACAGCAGCATGGAGTTACTCTCGTTGTGGATGACATTTTCCTGCAGCTGCAGACACCTGAGCCCAGCTCCGTCTGAGTCTCCTACGTGGCCTTGGTGATCACTGCCAGTGATAAGGGAATGCCTCTGTCTCCTCTTCGGAAGTCTTGGATTGGCGCTGTGAATCCACACCCACATTTCAGTTCTGTCAGTAATCCCAAATCCCCCGTGGGAGAGTTTATCTGAATTAATCTCATCTTGTAATTTTGCCATGTAGGTTTATTTTGCAGGTGGACCATTCCTTATCTTACCTTTTGTAGATTATTTTTCTCTTGGGAGTGGTTTCCATAAAACACCTCAGAAAGCATTTCATTCAGTCTCAAAGTTAGTGCTGCATTTGCTTGGAATTTCTGTCTGGCCTGATTTCTGCTGACCTTTACTTAAATGATTATGTATATGCATGTGTATTTGTAGTGCTTTCTATCTTGCTCAAGTTTAATTTTACCCCATAAGGCAAGCTTTCCTCTCGAGTGTGATGTCCCAGTTGTTTTATTAGGATTGTGACAAGTCTGCTCACACGAGGCACATCCACAGCACATCTGAATGAAAGCAAACATCCTGTGTTCCTCAGCCTTCTCTAAACTCCAGCAGATGGCTGCTGCTTCGGCAAACTGTGAGCAATAGGATGGATCACATTTCCCATGCAGCAGACTTATTTCTGGAATCCAAACCCAGTATACTTCCAGAAGGTGGGAACGCGGATCCAGCCACAAAGCGGTTTAGCCCAAATCAGTCCTACATGGTGCCTCTCCATAGCTCAGCCCCTCTTGCTTTTTGGGATGGATGTACAGCAGGGCTGAGCCAGCCAAAGTTGCAGGTGGACTGGTAACAGCTTCCACGTGCAAGTCTTTAAACACCAAGCCTGAAAGTCCTTTGTGCATTTGTTAGAATCTGTGTATGTTTATTTTTTCTCTCTGTGATTAAGTATCTTGTGGAGATAAATGGTGTTTTTTGGAATGACTGGGTTTCCTTGATGCTCAGAGCCAGTTCCTGCTCAGGATGCTGGCAGGATCTGCAGGAGGTGATGTGTATTTTCTCTACCTCAGGTAACACTCAGGGGACATGTGTCCCCAGGGGACACAGACAAATGTCCTTACCCTGGTTCCCTGCAGCAGCAGTACCCTGACATGTGTGTGCTTAACCCCAGGTCTGGAATCGGGGCACTTCAGTGTCTGGGTGAATTAGCAGGAATCACAGAATTGTGGAATGATTTGGGCTGGAAGAGACCTCAAAGATCATTATTCCACCCCCTGCTGTGGACAGGGGCACCTTTCAGTAGACCAGGTTGCTCCAACGATCATCCAACCTGGCCCTGACCAGGGATAGGGTATCCACAACTTCTCTGGGCAACTTTCCTCAGCTTGAAACTTGACCCTGCATGTGTGTGGTGTGTTCAGGGACCCATTCCCACTCATTTTTTCTCCCAGAAAGAAGCAACAGAGGAGTTATTTGGGCTGCAAGTCCAGGCAAATAGCCTCTACTAGGTCTGTTGGGAATGTTGTGTCCTGAGGAAAGGGCAGTTTGGGAGGTGCTTCATCTTTTCCTGCTTAAAACGTTTCTCCACTGAGCAGGCTGGGTCTCAGCCATTTGTGCCCACTTTCCATCTCATGTTGGAGTATTTAGCATCAAAGGCTTTTGAAAGAACACCTGCATTCTTCTACAACTTGTGCACTGATTTCTTTGCATGGTTGATCTTCAATGGGCTACACATCTGTTCTGTTGCATTCAGAGGCCCTAAAAAGGATGCCATTTGTTTAGAATTACAGAATCATTAGGGCTGGAAAATACCTCCAAGATCATCAAATCCAGGAAGTAATTCTGAAGAATTACAAAATTTCTGATGTTTCTCCTCCAAATGTACTGATTACAAAAATGTCTGCGTGCAAGCTAGGCTAGCATTAACAATCCTTCATCATCCAGAACCTCTCTGGCCATGCAAACCCAATACACAATTAATGTATATCATAGGATATTTTCCTCCATCACACCAATGCAGAAAGCTCCCAGTGGCTCTGGAGTGCCATTAAGGATTCAGTAGGCTAGTCACAGTCCAAAACAGTCTTCATTATTTCCTAAATCAAAGTTATTCCCACTTCCAATTTTCCTTTACAATTCATCAATTCATTGGGGTTTTTTTACTAAACTGTTGTTAAGCCCAGCACACTGTTAGTCAAAACCTTGACTAGTTGGAGTAAGAGATGAGATTGTTGATCCTGTCTTCCAACAGCTGCTTTTGCACTTGGAGACACTCCCTAGCTGCTATGACTTTTTTTCCCACTGATGGGACTAAGTGTCATTGACTGGGGTAGGCAGCCAAAGACTTTCTTGAGATTTTTTTTTTTTTTTTTTTTACTAAAGGCTGTGCTCAGAAAAATCAATATTACAGAAAAAAAAGCAACCGATCAACATTTCCCTTTACATAGAGGGGAGTTTCCATTTGCTTTATTTTATTATGTATCCCAGCTCCAGAAGGATGGGCACTGAAATCAGGTGGGTAACCTGCAGCCACGGAACTCTGCCAATATTTGCAAATTGCAATATTTCTGCTCTTGTTTTGGTTCTTTAATCGAGAAGAAAGATTTACAACTGGTTGTACTGACCCACTCAAAGGTGTTTGTAAATAAAGGATGAACCACAAAGCTGTATCTAGTCCTTTTTCTTACAGTTTTTCACCACAGCAGTGCCTCTTGGGCTTTTCCACTGTGTTTTTCAAACTCAGCAAAAGCATCTGTGAACCATTTTGCCTGCTGCAGTGAGCCACAGGGTTTTGCATCTGGGAAGAGGGACAACAGTATAAACAATGCAAAATGAGACAAAGTCATAGAGTCATTTTGGTTGGACAAGCCCTCTAAGATCATTGATTCCAACCACTAATCCAGCACTGCCAAGCCCCCCACTAAACCATGTCCCCAAGTGCGACATCTACACGTTTTTTGAACACTTCCAGGGATGGTGCCTCCACCACTTCCCTGGGCAGCCTGTTCCAATGGCTGTCAACCCCTTCAGTGAAGAAATTTTTCTTAATGCTTCTCCACCTCTACAAAAATTTATGTTTCTGGCACAAGTGGGCTTGAATAAAATCAAGGCATCAAAATCACTTATTCCTCAACAAGAGAACTGGAATCAAGTGTAAGTACCTGAAGGGAGCCTATAAGAAAGAGAGGGACTTTTTACAAGAGCCTGGAGTGACAAGACAAGGGGGAATGGCTTCAAAATGAAAGAGAGTAGGTTTAGATTGGATATTAGTAGAAAAAAATCTTTACTGTGAGGGTGCTGAGGCCCTGGCACAGGTTGCCCAGAGCAGCTGTGGCTGCCCCATCCTTGGACATGTTTAAGGCCAGGTTGGATGGGGCTTTGAGCAACCTGGTCTGGTGGAAGGTGTCCCTGCCCATGGCAGGGGGGTGGGACGAGGGGATTTCAGGTCCTTTCCAACCCAAACCATTCTATTGATTCCATTTCTATTGAGGTTTGCTATAATCAGAAGCAAGGGGCCATGTGCTATAATCAGAAGCAAGGACAGTCTTGCAAATTTTAAGTGGGAGAGAAGCTTCCTACGAAAATCCTGACCAGAGTCACAGCCTAAAACACACTCAGCCAGAAGCCTTTGGTGAACACTGAGCCTCTCACCTTCCTGCTCCATACCCACACACAGATCCCACACCCTGTGGATATCTCACATCCAGCTCAGGGTTTTCCCTCCTATAACTGCTGTGGGTGCCTTACACTGCCCAAAATCTCTTGTACCCAGTCAGGGACTCCAGCACTGCCACAGAGGAGAATAGCAAGGTCCAGCTCATCAGGCCCTTGAAGAGGACAGTGACCCTGTGTGGCTATTAAAGAAGGTAACAGTGGGTTCAAGCTGTTCAGGAGAGAAATACAAATAACTCCCTATGAGTACAAATAAGGCACATTCAAATGTGTTTAATTGTGCATGCCTGTCTGGAAGTCTGGCTCATCATTCCTCTTTCCATTTCTCGCTCAGAGGGTCATCAGTGCCTGAAAACACTGATGTGCCAAGGAAGCCAATTCCTTGTGGGGGCATGACTCTGCTCCACACAGACATTTTCCCTTCTGTCACTTGGCATAATTCAGTATGGGACTTGAAAATTCAAAATATAAACAAGAGAGATGAACCAGGGCCAATCATGTTGCAAACAGAAGTCTGAAACCTTCCCAGTAAGTGAAGAATACCTCTCCTCTAGAAATACCACCAATTTCTCCATTCTTTTCAGCTTAACCAGAACGATTTCTTTGCAGCTTTTAACCTATGAGGATATTGGGGCAAAAATACCATGGTCAAATATACATGTATGAGACTATAAAACCACTCAATGCCTCACAATACACAATTTATCAGGCAAGTTTCTCCCATCTCATAGTTCTCCTATTCCTGGGAATTGCTTATTGCTTTTCTTTCTTCCTCAGGATCGTTTTCTCCTTTGTTATTTTTTAACTTTGATATTTTTTATAACGTAAGAAATATTAAAAAATAACTTTGTTATTTTTAACAGTTCTTTCACAGTTAAAAAAACTTCAGGGTATTTAAGTATCATTCTAAGATCAGCTGTCCTTTCCCCTGTATTGTCCTTTAGTGGCTTCTGGTCATTCCCACATTCCAGGATGCACCAAGTTACTGCAGCTTTTTCCTGAAAATTGATAAACCATACACCTGAGCTGAACAAATAGAAAAAAGCCAAGAATTTATGAGAGTGAGGAGGGCATGATCCTTTCAGAGAATTACTAAACTGAATTAACAAGAGTGACAATTTCTTAACTGAGAGGGAAAGCAGGGAGAAGAATTCAATGAAAGTTAATACTCCTGGCTAAAGAGTTGAAAGATCCATTCTGCATTTTGCCAGGGAAATTATTTTAAGGAAGAAAAATAAAGAAAATTGTACATGAAAATACACTCAAATCTATGAAATATATGAAAGTATATATGAGTATGAAAATATTTGTGATGCTTTAGTAAATGAGGAGATGAGTATGAAAATATTTGTGATGCTTTAGTAAATGAGGAGATGTCATCTCTTGTGAAGGAAACCCAATCTTAATTTTAGTGTTTCCTGTGCTGTGGCCTTGTATGGTGTAGGCAAGTTACTGAATGGTTAATTTTGACCTCTGCCATTATAATGTACCTTATTTCTAATTGGAATTATGTCCAATTTTGGCTCCCAGACATTCATCCTGTCATATGCTGATTACTGTAATAAATATTGTAATTACTGAATTTATTCCTATGTGCAAACTGAAGATCAGAGTCTGCAATGCTCACAGGCTGTTTCAAGCAGGATCAGCAGCCTCTTAAAACCTTCTGTCTTCTCTCCCCTGGTTTCCCAGCCCAGGAAAGGGGAAAGACTGCAGGGTCAGTGGAGAAGTGGTCCTGGAGCCAAGCTTGTACTTTTGGGGGTTGATTTTCCCCCCTGTACATTATGACCTCTGCAAGGAAAATACTGATGAGTTTAGGCATCCCACTCTGGTAGTCATCCCACCAAACCTGAATTCAGCAGTTCTCACAGATGTGTGGCAGGATTAGATACTCATATTCTTGGCTGTTAATTAATTTTACTACTAATTGTGATGCCTTCACAGAAGCCTCTGTTGCAAAAGAAATTTTAAACAAGCTTAAGTCTGGATGTTTCTCACATGTAAACAGATCTCAGTGGCACACAGGCTGTATTAAATACTGTATTTGAGCTAAAGCACCTAGAGAAAGACAATTCCTTGTAGTGGGCTGAAGCCAGGTGCCCACAAAGCCACTCTGTGAGTTCCCTCCTTCAGCAGGATGGGGACAAGGGGAAATAAGATGGAAAAACCTCATGTGTCTTGATAAAGGTAGTTAGATAAAGCAAAAGCAAAGGCCATGCATGGAAGCAAAGGAAAACAAAGTATTTATTCCCTGCTTCCCACCAGCGGGCAGGGTCCAGCCACTTCCTGGGAAGTGCTTCAGCATGGAGCAGCTGTAAGGATGGAACGCCCTCCCTCTTTCTCCAGTCTCAGTTTTTATTGATGACCAGGCACCAAATGGTTTGAAACATCCCTTTGGTCACTTGGGGTCAGCTGTCCTTGCTGTGTCCTCTCCCAAATCCTTGTCCACTCGCAGCCTCCTGGTGAGGGGAGGATGCTGGAGAGGCAGCCTGATGCTGTGGAGTGCTGGGCAGCAGCAGCCAGAGCAGCAGTGTGTTTTTTATCAACACCTTCCCAGCCACCAATGCACAGCACAGCCCTGTGAGGGCTGCTGTGGGCACAATTAACTCCATCCCAGCCAGACCCAGCACAGTACAAAAAACATCTTCAGCCTTCCCGTGGTGGAGGCTGTGAACACTCCCAGCCATTTCAGACCTGTCCTGGTTTCCAAGAATGATGATTTTAAAGGGATTGTCAGTGCCCTTAGGGCAGTAAATACAACACTGCTAAAGTGTTGGTAAGCAAACAGAGCCGCAGGAGAGATCCATGGGTTTTTCAAACTGAAGTGAAATGAAACAGACTTGGTTTATCATCTCTTCCTACATAATGCACGATGGCAGCAAGCACAGACAGGCTCCTGCACACACTTCATGCTGTATCCCAAGTGTGTGTGGTGTTAAGAGCTCCCAAAATTTCTAAAACCCACACAGGAACACAGCAGGCAAGTCAAGTCACTGCAGCAGAGGACAGAAGGCAACAGCCCCTGTGTGCCCCATGGTCTCTCATCTTATATCATCTCCTCCATATCACCCTCAGCCTCGCTGTTCTTGTTCTCCCATCCAGCTCTTTAAGGATAAAACATACAAAAGAGAACACCAAAAGCTTGCTTTAGTGCCACCCATGGTAAAAAGCCTCCGCTCATCTTTATCTTGAGGCCACAGAGGATCACAGCCTGAGCTTTTCAGAGGGCAGAGCTCAGTAAAAGTCCTTGCTCAGGGAAGAGGAGTTGGGCTAAGCACAAACTTCAGCCCCACTGCCCCCATCCCCAGGCCCAGCTCCTGCTGGACTGGCACAAGAGGTTCCCTGCCTGTGTTTCCCTTCCCCTCACACTCATTAGCAAGGAAAACAGAGCTGGCAGCAATCCCAGCACTGCGTTTGCTAAATGGATCTATTAAAATGTAAACAGAGATCACGTTGCAGGGCATCATCATAAAACACCGTGGGTGACAGCCCAGCTGGTTCCCAAACACTGGCTGGGCTCCTGCACATCCCAGGCCCACCTCTCCTGACTCTTCCTCCTCTCTCCAAACATTTGCCCACTGGGTTTTTTGAAGGTTCATCATTATCTGTCAGTGCCCTGCAGCCTCACACCAACAGGAGCCTCGCTGCATCTCCAGCACGTTTTGGAGCTGTACAATCTCTCTGAGGCTTTCTGCTTTAGGAAAACAGAAATTGCTGTAATAAGGGCCTCCTCAGAGGCCCCTTGCCATCCCTCCAGAAGCCCTTGAGTTTTTAGTTTAGCATTGATGGAGCACAGGACAGGCCACACGGGTTACACCTGTCCTACTCCTGCCTGATACACATCCAGGAGGAGTTTTATCACCTCTTTGTCTGACTTCCAAATGAACGTTTTCCTGCTCTCTCCCCTGCTGCCCCTCCTCGCTCTCGCCAGGGGCTCTCAGGAAACCACCAAGCCTTTGCTTTATTCTCTTTAAAGAATTCTTTAAAATCATGTGTTCATTCCCCTCCCTGCCAGCTAGTCTGCAAAAGCTTGACAGAAATTGGAAGGGGCTGGGGAAAGGTTGGGGGTTTCTGGTTTGATGACCTTGACTTGCATTGCTGCTGTTCTCATCTCTTTCCCCTTCCCCGAGTGGTTTATTCCCTCAGTACATCAGCTGTGTGCCCCTTGTCTCTCTGTCCTCTGGGGTTCCAGACCCCAGGCTTCAAATTTTTAAATTAACAAAATAAATTACCCCTGGTGATGACATTATAAACTCCACAAGAGGCCAAAGCAGCAGCAGCCTTGTGGAGCAGAGGGATGGAAGAGAGGCAGGAGTTCTTGATTCTGATCAGCTCTGGCACAGATTTCTTATGTGCACCCGGGGAGGTTTTTGCCTCACTTACCCTCTCTAAAATGAAAAATACAACATCCACTCCCTGTTTGAGACACTCAAAGGACAAGCTCCCTGGCAGGACAACCCACTGTTTATCCACAAAACACCACAGGCAGCTTGTACAGAGCTGTTCATCCATGCAGGAAAACCTTGGGCCCTGCTGGTCACAATGAACACCACGAGCAGGTGGGAACAGGTCAGAAAAAAGTTAGTGGCACTCAGAGAAGACTTTCCTAAGGAAGCTAAAGAGAGAAGCTGTTTTGTACCATTTTCTAAAAGCTGATACAATATTTATCAATGGGTTTCAAGACCATTCTGCTCATGAAATATATAGTAATTAAACCCTCCTGATGGAACAAAATGCATATTTTTTTATATTAAAAAAAATCTGTGCTTTTAGAAACCTTGATTCCATTTGGGTTCTAAAGTTTAGAGGTTTTAATTTCATTGCTTGAGAATAACTATGTAACATAACTTTAAAAATCATTAATTTTATTTTAGTTATATTGGAGATAGTGGGGGGGAAACCCAGCTTAAACCCTGTCTAAAATGTGGGAAAAATAATCTTTGAGTGACAGAGGACCATTTTCTTCTGGGAGATTAGCAATAGTTTATTATTCCAAGTATATATTTAGACTATTCCACTTAACACAGTTGCTTTAATGTCAACCATATTTGAATAGTTGCCACTTTCTGATAGCTGTTGGCATTCATAAGTGATTCCAAACTCAAAAAATTGGAGCAAAGTGCCTCTCAGACCACCATCTGAGCAGGGCTGCTCACACCTGATCCCTCTGCACATTCCAACAGGGAACAGGGCAGGTGGGCACAATGCCCTGCACTTCCCACTCTTCTTTCAATATCCTGCATGAAGCCCCACAGGCCAAAATGTCAGGGAGCAAAAGAGTGCTCTTGGAGCACTCAGTAACATTCTTGCAGTTTGGGATTAAAAATATTTATTTTAAACCAGCATGTTTCCTGTTTCTTTGGTGCTGTCCCAGTGCTTGCGTGGTGAGCCAGAGAGGTGGCACTTTCCTGGTAACTGTCAGGTTCACCTTTGCCTAAAGAACATAAATTGTTTGAGATCAAGGAGAGCAAGGCAGGGAACAGGAAGTTCTTAGAGATCACAGAATCATTGTGGCTGGAAGAGAGCTATAAGATCGTTGAGTCCAACCATCAACCCAGCACTGCCAAGGCCACCACTAAACCATGTCCCCAAGTGCCACATCTCCACCCTTTAAATTTCTCCAGGGATGGCGACTCCCCCACTGCCCTGGACAGCCTGTCTTAATGCTTGACAACCTTTTCTGTGAAGAATTTTTTTCTTACATCCAGTCTAAATCTCCCCTGGTCCAGTTTGAGGCCATTTCCTCTTATCCTGTTCCTTGTTCCCTGGGAGCAGAGTCCGATCCCCACCTAGCTCCACCCTCCTGTCAGGGACTGGTAGAGAGTGACAGGTTCTCCAGGTTAAACACCCCCAGCTCCCTCAGCTGCTCCTCATCAGACCTGTGTTCCAGACCCTTTCCCAGCTCCGTTCCCTTCTCCAGACTCACTCCAGCCCCTCAGTGTCTTTCCTGCAGCGAGGGGCCAGAACTGGACACAGGGTTTGAGGTGTGGCCTCACCAATGCCCAGCTCAGGGGGACAATCACTGCCCTCACAAAGACCAGGTGCCATTGGCCTTCTTGGCTACCTGGATTCTGCTGTTTCAAGTGTCAGTTCAGTAACACTCTGTTTTTGTAGTAAGATGACACCGGATTGCACAGGAAGTTAAAGCATCTCTAAAAAAATAGAAGGAAAATAATGGGAAGACATGAACACAGCACAACTGCTCTCAGCTCTTGCTCCTCTAGGCCAGCCACACGTGCAGGATTTATTCTCCTGGACCTTGGATTCTGACCCAGCAGAATGCTCTGGTTTGCACCCACATGAGCTGTGTAGAGCTCCCTGTGGCCTTTCTGCCCCGAGCTCCTGAGCGTGGCACAGGTGGAAACCCAGGATCCACACGGAGAAGCTGCGCCGTGGCTGAACTCGCCCGGCGGGGTGGAAAACACGTTAGGAACTGGAGGGGTTTTGTATTTTGCAAACAAAAGGAAGTTCATTTCCTCTATTAGCTCACCATAGCACCACTATGTGCAAAAACACGCCTGGAGCTCTTGAAATACCTTCACTTATTTCTGCATCTACCAAATTTATTTATAGAGCCATCTGGAAAACACTGGCTCTTCATTTACAAGATACTGTGGAGCTTTTTGGAATTGTTGCACCAATAAAACTCTCTAAAAACACCCCCACCTACAGAAATTGTCAACTATAATCAAATCTCAGGAACTTTTTTGTGTCTGTGTCTTTAAAGAGTATTGACAAGGCAGTTAAAACTGCTGCATTAATGCATAAATAAGTAATTCTCCACGTGTTAATTTTGCCATGCTAGTTAATCTATTAAATGTGTCTAATAATAAATCAGCAAATGGGTCTAATACACACCCCTGTAAGAAACCACAAATACTTCAACTATGTCTCGTTTAAATGCAGTCCTGGGGCATTCTAACAGTTTAGGAAATAAATGGGAGCAAAATTTTCTGTGAAATAGAATAAACCTGCTGACTTAGAACATCTGAAACAAAAGAAAGGTGAAGCCTGGGAGACAGGAGTGTCCTGGCTGGCAGGTGGGGACAAGAAAGGGAAGAGCAGCTCTCACCCCCTGCACATGGCCCAGAGCTCGCTCGGAACAGCTGAGTTACAGCTCACTCACTGTCTAGGCATCCTGGCAATAAACCACAAGAGAAATGTTAAAATAATAACACTATTAAGAATAAATAAGGATTTGGGCTTATTTTAGCCAAAATTTTTTAACAAAGCGCCACTATTCATTCCTTGGCATGTGGTGGGATGCCTGTGTGCTCCTATTACTGCACTCCTGAATTGCCTTCATACTTTCTCCTGTTTGCAACAGTTAGGACTCCATAAATTCAACCCAACTATAAGAATTAATTCCAAAAATGATTTAATCTACCTGTGGCTTTAATACCACACACATCTAGAAAGCTACACAAGATCTTTATTACTGCCATGTTGATGAGTTGCTACCTCAAGGTATCCTCCTGACCCATACAGCATTATGTGTCTTCATTTATCAAAACAAGATTGTTTTCTAAAATGCTCATTCTTTTCTAATAAACACTAGGTTGTCCAGTGCTGGTCTCAGCCAGTCTTTTGTTTTTGGAGTGTGAAGCACAACCACCATCCTAATTGATCCAAGGAACATCCCCCTGTTTATCCTGATCCCTCGTGTATCAGTCCTAAACTGAGATAATTCACCCAGATCATTGCTAGAGTGAAACCCTGAGCCTTCCTTCTTCAAATGATGCCCAAATTACTGTTCAAAAACACTGCACACTGCATTCTCTAAATGTCTGAGTGAAAAACCTTTAAAGGAACCTTTGAGATCTCCATGTCCCAGTCAGAGTTCCCAACAGAAAAGTGTGTCAGCCTCAGTTTCTTCAAGACATGTCAGTCTACCTTTCTGCCTTCATTTTTCATGTATCTGCATTTCTGAAATCAAAGACAAAAATCAGAACTCCTGTGCTTAGTCTATGGGCATTGCTCTCCAGAAGTCCCAGTAAAAGTTAAGGGAGCCACTTCCAGCTGTTTGGCCTGCTATGTGTGTGTTCAATTTATTTAATCTGGACCTGAAGTAGTGAGGGCTGCCATGCATTGTACTTGCAGGCATTCAATTCCTTTAAAAATCAAGAATTTCTGTATTAAAAACATCCAGAAAACTGGACTCTCAGTCTCTAAAACTGCTTCAGCTTTTATCTAATATGCTCTCCAAATCTGTAATATCAAGTATATTACCTGGGATGCAACAGTCCTTCAGTGCCCTACTGTGTATTTTGAGTTATTGGACCTTCTTTTTTTCCCCACTTTTAGGACACTTCTCCAAATGATTATTTTAAATTACCACTGAGAGCTCTCCTGAACTCCTCCCAGCATTTCTCACTGCCAGTTCTGAGTTCCTGCAGCCACAGGCTGCTCAAGTACCACCTTTATGGGATTACAGTTCCATAAAATCTTTAGTCAGAGCACGAGACAGTAAGACTGAAATTGCTATTCAAAATGTAATCTATTCCCTTAAAAATATTGGTGCCAAGATTGCAGGAAGAGTATACAGAATAGTATTTTCTGACATTCTATTTCCAGAAAAGTAGATAACTTTCAAAATATAGATTTCAAAGTATCCAAAGGCACGAGGAAGAAGGCTGGAAGAAACACACATGTAGAAATGCCAGCAGGACAGAACAGCCTGTCAGGAACCTGAGGCCACACCTGTAGTGGCAGCAACTGCAGGTAACCCCTCTCCCTTTAGCCAACATATCTGTGCCAGCTCAGAACTGGTGCAGAAGAAGGAAACAGAAACCAAGAAGTTATCAAAGATCCTCAGAACTGGCTGATATGTTATCAGCAAATAACTCTGCTAAGGAAGCAGGGACCTGTATAATCACCCCAGCTGCAGCAAGTTCACAGACTGAATTGCTGCCTTTAGCTGTCATCTCCACACCAACTCCTGCCCTCCTGTTTTTTCATGGTACTTGGAATCCCCAAATCCATTGGTTCCTGCAGAGCAGGGAGAGCAAGAGTGGCTCAACCAGTGGCTCTGCTCACTGCTCCTGGAAGTAAAGAACACCCAGCCCTGGCGAGTGAACACCTTCTGCCTCTCACACACTTCACTGCCAAATCACACAGACAATCTCACAGACAAACCCCATCTCACAGACAAACAGGAACTGGCTTTTATGCTTAAAGGCTGTTTATGTCTTGCATAATTTATTTGAGGTCCTATCCTGCTTACATCAAGCTCAAGAATAAGCTCTTACATGTGTTTCAAAAGGTAGAGGGTCCAGCTCCTTATCAAGGAGCTTCCCTGGAGAGATGTCCTGTTAGGGGGTCAGCTGGGGCCAACCTCTCCTTCTTCCTCTCTCCCTCTGCTTCCCACTCTCCATTTGGTGTGGTGTGGAAGTGCAGAGTCCAACAGATCATGCACAGGGCAGGAGAGCTCCCAGAGGAAAGGAACAGGACTCATCTCTTCAGAAAGCAGGTGCCAACACAACTTGCCACTACCCTGTCCAAAAAGAGACCAAGAAGCCAAACAACAGAAGACCATTTTGAAGAGGTGAAGAGAAAATCTCCAAATTAACCACGCCAGATAATCTTTAGGAAATGGGCAAGTGTGACAGTTCTTTCAGGAGTACAAAAGCTTTGCTGATGGACTGACAGTGCAATTAAGTGCATCCATACCCAACCCCTCCTGACAGAGGGGAGCCTCTCCCCAAAACACAAATATTTAAGGGTGAGTGCCAAGAGGATGGGACTAGGCTCTTTTCAGTCACAGGACAAGGGGCAATGGGCAGAAACTGATGCACAGGAAGTTCCATCTGAATATGAGGAAAAACTTGTTTATTGTGAGGGTGGCAGAGCACTGGAATGGCTGCCCAGAGAGGCTGTGGAGTCTCTTGGAGATATTCGAACCTTGCCTGAACACAATCCTGCGCAACCTGCTCTAGGTGAACCTGCTTGGGCAGGGGGTTGGACCAGATGATCTCCAGAGGTCCCTTCCAACCCCAACCAGTCCAGGATCCTGTAAAACACAAGATGCAGCTCCAGGAGTGTGCAGGGGCTGAGTCAGCATTTCCCATGACAAAATGCACTGCTTCACACAACACTCTGACCTACAGAGCCACAGCATGGCAGGAGCCAAGAGAAAGCTGTCATTTGGAACAGTGTAAAGCTTGCATTTTGTGTCTTTAAAATGTTTTACTGTACCAGCTTCTCTGCTAAGGGATATTTGAATGTAGATACGCAGTTTGAATACACAGGACATGTGCCATATACAATCTGACCACAGAATAGCTCATGGCTGGCAACTGGCTAAATATATTCCACCCAGAAATGAATTCACAACTTTAGATTTGTCAAATAATTTCCAGCTCAACTCCAAAGTGTGGGTAAAATCCTACACTCAAGTAATTGATGAAGTTATCCACAGACTGTGGGAAGTCATCCTGAACATCTTTTACTTGAAAAACAGTGGTGAGCATGCAAGTACTGCACTTAAATTACAGAAACAAGAGAAAGAAATAAAGAGTACATTTCAGGACGTGCCAAATGTAAGTAAGTTAATTTTCATGTGTTTACAGCAGGATAATCTGCTACTCAGATATATCATACAGCAGGTTTACTATAAAACTCTAAATAAAAAAGGACACTGTTTTTTGCATTTAAGTAGTCTATCTGGATTTCTGCTTTTCATTTACTGGAACAAACCTGATAGTGCTTCCGGAATGAAAGCTTCCCCTGGGGTTAAACAATTCACACAGTGAAGATTTCCGAAAGCTACTTGCACACAGCTTTAATTACGGAAGTTTTATAAAGGTCAGAGCTGGACTCCTGCAAGGCCTTTGACACAGTCCCCTGCTGCATCCTTCTGAACTGGAGAGAGATGGATTTGATGATGGGCTGTTGGGTGGATGAGGAATTGGTTGGATGGTCACATCCAGAGGGTAATAGTCAACAGCTCAATGTCCAGATAGAGGTCAGAGGTCTGTACTGGGACCAGCACTGTTTAATTAATGGCACAGACAGTGGGATCCAGCGCAGCCTCAGCAAATCAGCAGATGACACCAAGCCCAGAGGTGCTGCTGACACTCCTGGAGGATGAGGTAGATGCCAGCCAGAGGGACCTGCACAAGCTCAAGAAGCAGGACCACAGGACTCTCATGAGGCTGAACAAGACCAAGTGCTGGTGATGTACCTGGGCTAGGGCAGCCCTCGGTATCAGTCCAGGCTGGGGATGAAGGGATCTAGAGCAGCCCTGCTAAGAAGGACTCAGTGCTGCTGCTGGAGAGGCTGGCCAGGAGCTGGCAGTGTGCGCTTGCAGCCCAGAATGCAAATCCCATCCTGGGCTGCACCCCCAGCAGCGTGGGCAGCAGGGCCAGGGAGGGCATTGTGCCCCTCTGCCCCTCTGCCGAGAGCCCACCTACAGTGCTGCATCCAGCTCTGGGACTGCCAGCACAGGAGAGATGGTTCAAAGGAGGCCACAGAGATGCTCAGAGGGCTGAAGCACCTCTGCTCTGAACACAGGCAGAGAGCTGGGGGTGTGCATCCTGGAGAAGGCTCTGGACAGACCTTACTGCAGTCCTTCAATACCTGAAGGGGGCCTATGGAAAAGATGGGGACAAATGTTTTAGCAGACCCTGCTGGGATGGGACAAGGGGTAAAGGTTTTGAACTGAGAGGGTAGATTCAGGTTATACATAAGGAAGACTTTTTTTACAATGAGGGTGGTGAAACACTGGCACAGGTTGCCCAGAGAGGTGGTGGATGCCCCATCCCTGGAAACATTCAAGGTCAGGTTGGATGGGGCTGTGAGCAACCTGGTTGAATTGAAGATGTCCCTTCTCCTTGCAGGGGGGGTTGGATTAAATGGCCTTTAAAAGGTCCCTTCCAACCCAAACCATTCGGTGATTCCATGATTCAGAGTTGTTTACCAATGCTGAAGCCAACTTGGAGATGTCAAAAGTAACCTAAGAGATTAAATACTGTCGGATAAGTTAACCTGATTTCGAGTCTATTATTATTTATGTGATCACACATGGATTCTGCCTGTGCTGTGGTCTATGAAATAGTGTCTGCAGCCTAGAGAAGCAAGCAGTGCTAATTACTTGTTCACATGTGGCTTCCATCTATGTTTATTTTGTGGCTATTAACCTGAAATTAAGTCAGCACAAAAGAAAAAGAAACAACAAAACTGAGTATTTTCAGAGGCAACACAAGCCTCAGTCTCGTGGCAGCTGCTGTGCCTTTGCAGAATTTTAAGATACAGACACACATTTTTTCCCTTCTGCTGCTATTTCTGTTATGCACGTAAAAGGGAGAAATCAACTTCCCCAAGAAAATAATGGCTTCAGCTGTGACTGATACAGAACAAATCAATATCCACCTAATCCAGAAACAAGACAACAGGCACAGGTTGCATACTGCAAACTCTTCAGTCCCAGAACTCCCACCTCTGCTGCTCTAATTCAGAGGCAGCTGGCACAGCACAGTGGAATTTCACTCAGCAGACACTTGAAAGCAAGTGGAGGCAACCACAAGCTCCCTCTCTGTGCATTTCTCTACGTGCACACTAATCTGTCTTCAAGACATCAAGCATGAGACAGACCCAAAGACTTTACTCCAACCGATGTGTCAAGATACCAGGAAAAGAGTGGATAAACATCTAAAAAGCAAGTTATACACTGGGTATCTGCAATGAAATAGGTCTCAGAACCATCCTTCAGTCCTCCAGCCCCAATTTGGCACTGAACCAAGTCAGGCTCTTGAGGGCTTTACAGTGAATTCAGAGTCTGAAGCTCTTGGTCCACTCAGTTACACAACAGGCAAAAAACGGTGACCTGGGATAATAAATCTTGAGAAGGCACATGATCCAGGTGCATCATAGCCCTGACACTCACTGCCCACCTCATCTCAAAATAGCACAATGTAATCTGGAAAGCAACAGATAAGGATGTTGGGGACAACATGAATTTAACACAAGTGACAAAAAAAAGGTGTAGAGAGATGTGATTTTCAAATTGAAGCTGCACTTTTAAATAACCAGCAGTAACAAAACCAAGTGAATCATCTTACTTATCACCAACAGGCAAACCCAAACCAACAATGGATTCACAGTTTTGGCTAAAGGGTATTAACAGTTTGTGAAACATCGTGTGGAAACTCGATACTTGTGGTTGAAAAGGATTCAATTCCAGAGATGATTCAGGCATCTTCAGCACAGCTGTAACCACAGACTAGAGTATGTTCTGTACCTCAGAAACTGTTTCTAAACTCCAGGATAATCTTCTAAACCTGATGTTCAGGAGTTGTTCTGAAAGAATTGCTTATCCACCCTCAAGGGAAAAAAAAAATAACCCAACCAAATCCTTTGCCAGCTAATCTATAACAGAGCAATTCTTAAATACTCTGGTGCCGGTTTCAGTTGTAGTGCACATGTGTAACTACAGCCTAAATACCAATACCATTTGCCTGCAGTGGTCCTGGGAAGGCTGGAGGTGAGAGTCTGTGCAGAGCCAGGAGCACAGGCTGGAGTCTGCCAGCAAAGCAGAATAAGCATGAAGTCTCACCCATTTTACAGTACAGGGCTGGTTTTGCACCACTCAGTGGTGGAATAATAAAACAAAGCTCTCCTGGGGAGATGTCCAAGCATAAACCTCTGCAGAGAGGCACATTTCTTAAAGGTCTCAGCCAACCTCTAAAAGGTTTTGTTAAAGTCTCCTCATATCAGTCTGTTTCTCCATAACTACAGTCTCTGAAGGAAGTGTTCATTTTTGGGTTTCAGCATCCCAACTGTGCGTGTGATACCAGTTTCTTTCAAATCAGGGTTTGGGATTTTAAGCACCACTGGTGTAATTACACCCATCAGTTTCTCCAACACACCAAAGATCTCCCCAGTCTTCCAGGTGCACTTAGTAGGAGAGAATGAATCTGCTTGCAAAATTCTTGGGTATTTTCATGCAGGAAATAATGCCAGTTGAACAGTTCTCATACTCATACAAATTAGCTGCTGTTTGGTTGAATACATTCATATTTGCTATGAAAAAGATGGCTCTATCAGCTGCTTCTTTATGAGCTTGTTCTAAACCAGTGATGTGACAGTGCAAAACTACTTATTTTCTGTTTCATCAAGAAGTAATTCCTTCAGGCATTAAGATGTGACATAAAATCTTTTACTAAATTGAGCAATTTCATTAAGTTTTCTGTGAAGAAAGAAGAATACAGCATGGAATACAAAAGCTGTTAAAATGTGCCAGGGGAATATCATTGGGAAGGTAACAAACTATGCAAGCCATAGGCCTGTATTACACATTTAAAACATTGTCTGAGACATTAAATAACCACAGAAACAGTTTTATATAATATGATTTAGCATCTGTTGTTCAAGAACTCAGGAGCAAATGTTTACTCTTTTCTGATTAATATTAGCAACTTAAAAAAAAAAATAAAAGGCATTCTTCTGATGACTGAAATACATTCCCAGGGGGAATTCAAGCACCATGATTCTTTCCACAGAAAACCTCCAAATAAAACACAGCCAAGTATTGCCTAGAGAGATTAAACACCAGGAAAGCTCTACACAGCAGAGATTCTCACTTCAGGCAATTCACTTTTTCCTGCTTTTGAGGGAGGTGCTGTGAACTCTCACTCTCTTCTGCACAGAAGAAGAGATTTTCAGAGATGCTTTCTTTGTGAGGGACCTTTCCACAGCCCCGGGTTTCCATAGCAACAGCTGAGCATCCTCTCCACCCGTCAGCAGAGACTCATCCGTGGGGCTCCAGCAGAAGGAGCGGACGGTGGCCGAGTGTCCCCCACACAGGGTCCCCACCAGGCTCAGGCCATCAGTGCTGCAGCTGATCAGGTGGATGTCTCCTGTGGAGGTTCCCCCAACCAGGAAGAGTTTCCCTGCCTTTTCGTGGTACAAGCCACCCACCAGGTAATGCAGGCCGTGGTTTTCAGCGCAGACTGACTGTCTGACATCCAGAACGTGCAGCAGGGTTATTGGTTCCTCGGTGTCCAGCTGAGCCATGTCCCACCAGCAGAACCCCTCGTCGTGTGTCATGCAATAGACCTGTTTGTAATCTTCCCCAGCCCAGCCAAGAGAGCTCACTGATGAATCTGAATTGCAAGTCGATATCAAAGCATCATCTTCATTATCCTTGTTGATGTCAAACACATTCACCAAGCCATCGGTTGACCCAGACACTACCAAATTGGGTTCGACAGGATGAAAACAGATTTTGGTGATGTCATCATTGTGGCTTTCAGAATAGACTCCCAAGGGCTCTTTAGTGGCACTGGCACAGTCTGTAATGCCTCTTGCATCCCAAAACACCAGAAACGTGTCCTTTTCAACTTTTTCCGTTCCGGCACAAACGATGAGGTCGCTGCAGCTGACATCGAAGCTGATGAAGACGTTGGAAGGATAGCCACTGAACACCTGCACGGGTTTCTGCGTGGCTGAGCGAACATCCCAGCACTTCACCGTGCCCTGGCTGCAGGCTGAGAACACCACGCTGTCACACGTGTGGGCAAACCTGACCCCGCTGAGGACCCCGGCGTGGCCGCGGTACTCCCGCAGGAAGCGCAGCGTCTCCCTGTCATACACCTTGATGGATTCATTGGAGCAGGAAACGGCCACGAAGCGGCTGCTCCCGGGCTGGGCAGCTGTGGAGGTGTGGATGTCCAGCAGGTAGGAGGGTTCCTCACTGGGCACGCAGCGTCTGGCTATGCGCAGCCCCGCCAGCTGCTCCTCCACCTTATCCACCGCCGTCATCTCCCCAGCCTCGCCAGAAACCTGCAACAAATAAAAGCCAGGGTGAGCTTTAATTACAATATTCTTCAACAGTGTTAGCTTTAAAAACACGTATGAGGAATCTTGTGCAGAGGTGATGCACAAAGCTGAAATTCAATTATCCTGATGTCCTCCCCACCACAATTTCATTCACAGGAACACAGAACTCCCTGATTCAAGGAGTTCAGTCTCTCGTGTCTGTAAGCACTACACCAGATAATCCCCTTAACAGATTAAACAGTCTATCTGGGAATCCTGGGAAAGTCACTTAGCTAAATTTGCTTTATTATTTTTATAAAGTAACATGATGTTCTCTACAAGTGGAAACAAAATGAAGTCATCCCCTCCACCTGAGGAGGAGTAAGTTTTGTTCTAGGAAGCACAGCCCACAAACAGCTGCATCACTACAACTGCAGGAGACTTCTTCAGTCAACTCCTGTGCTGAGGGACGTGCACAGGGGAGGCAGAGAACAAGACCAAAATTACACAGCACTACAGCCTGAAATGGCCTGGTGAGGTAATTTTACAAGTATTTAGGTGCCCAGTGATGCACAGAAACACCTGCCAGCATATCAGGGACCACCTAAACAGGCAATGTGACCTGTGGAATTCACTGCAATTAAGCACCTCAGCGTTTTCTGAGCCTCCTGTAAAACCACAGAACACTGGCTTTTAGTGCAGATGATAAAAATCTTCCCTTCAGAGGCAATTCCTCTCTGGTACTACTGAACCCTTCTAGAAACTCAAACTATTTCAGCAATGCACACAAATGCAAACTTTACCCAGCAAAACCAAAATTAAACAAAATTCTCTTGGATTCTCTCACAGATTCACTTCTAAAATATGGCCTAAAAAAAAGGAAAAACATACTTTTCCTTTCTATAACACAATAGAAAATTCTATTCTGTAATTGCAGTAAAGACTCCATCAATTTAGAGTCAGGAAAAGCACAGCAGCATTTACATTTTAAAGAGATATTTGCAATGGTTTTAGTGTTCACAAACTACAACCATTTAAAAAAAAAAGATGTAGGTGTTATTAGAGTCATCCACTTCTGTCAAAAACACAGATTCAATGAGACCACTATTCTGTGTTTAAAAAGAATCAAAACCCAAACATTGAGGGAATCACAGCAGGTTTTAAGGGGTCAACACTCCAGTGATTTCTCACTGGTACTGATATTTTCTTAAGATGTGAACCAGCAGCCAATCCCAGGTACCATATGCATGAAATGACCCTTAAAAAAAAAATCCAAAGAGAAATGGAATAAAAATCAGGCAGACACAGAATGTGAGAAAATATTCTCATGCCTTCCCAGCTGTTCTATCATCAATTTTCCTGCACATTCTCCAAGCTGGATTTTTAGGGGTGGAATGTGCAAGTTTCCATGTATTACTTGCTTTAGTTGCAATTATTTTAATTGCCCATGAGAGACCAAAAACAAAGGAGAAGTTGCTATGACAAAACTGCATTCTGCTTTATTTTTTTCTTCTTGGCGTTGTTCGTGGTTTCAGGGGTTTGCTTTCCCTCCTCTGGTTTGGTGTACAGAAATATTCACGACACCATGTGACAAACCAGCAAATTCTTAAAAAACAGCTTAAGCAGACACACATAAAAACTTAATTCCCAAGTCACAAATAATCTCACTAAGCGATTTGCCTCAGTAATATCCTGACAATGAGGTCCCCAGGTTAATCTTCTACATCAAAGCAACCTTTCAGAGCACATCTACCAGTCATTTTTGCCATAAAATGCAGACATCCTGTGGAAACTCCTTCCCCCTCTGAAGCAAAGAAGTTCAACGTGTTTTCTGGCATTACCCTGTGCACAACCTACCCACAGAACTTGTTCCTTCCTTACTTTTCTGGGTATGTCCTCAAATGAAACAAGCTTTTACTAGAACTATTACATAAAGCCAACTGCTCTCAAACACTGTTTGCTACGCTGCTTAAACACAAAACTGTTAAACATCCATGTAAATTAATAATATAAACTGAAGAAATAAAATATCTTTAACATTATTAATTAGGAAAACTGCTTAATTCAATTTACTGAAGAATTACAATGGAACCTTCTATTTAAATAGAGTTTCAAACACACATGCTTGAGGGTGGAGAAATGACTTTTTGTAAACCAGCTCTCCTGCAGTGCTATGGTTACTAAAAAAATCTAGTTCTCTCTGTAAATTTCTTGTAAGAAAAATATAGTTTTCCAAGCTGACCAGGATTTTAAGCTCTAAATATTCAGATTTTTTCTACTCAAAAGGCCAAGTAAACTCAAACAGACATGTTCCTGACAAATGTCATCCATTTGGAAGGCAAGCTGCTGTTGTTTAAATATTACTGACTATGATAGAGAGTATCTTTCAATAAGCAGTTTCTACAACACTCACGTCAGAGCTTTTACTGCTGGGGAAGGTGAGGGAACTCTACAAATACCCAGAAGTTGTAAAAAGCCAATGTCTGCAAAAGGAGGTTCATTCAGTTTTAATAATATTTTCTGGGAAATAAAATTAGCTCAGCACAACTCATAAGCTTTTGCCCAGAATGACTTAACTACAGCTATTCTGAAATACCAGAAAATGATGTTCATGTTTTCAGACAGAAATGTAATTTCTACCATCAGGAAGGTGAAGGTTCAATTCTATTTCCACTGCAGCAACTCAGACTTGTGTTTGATGGCAGCCAGGTTTTTGCTGAAAACTCAGTAAAATGTCTGCTTTAGCAAGAAAGTCTTCAGACTATTATGAAATTGTGATTGAAGGTTATATAAACAATTCATGCTCAAACTTCAGGGTGTAGCTGCCAGCCCTTCCTTTTCAGAAGGGGAAGTCACTGTTGTATTTTGATGGGAAAGTTTAAATGGCAGGAATAGGATCTGTGTTAAATTTATGAGACAAATAGGAAACAATGGTCTTCCAAACACAATAGAAGATAACCAAGCACTGGACTGCAGCCACCTACAAAGCACACGGTCCTCTGCACTGAAGCACTTTTAGTTCCTTAAGTTCAACAACAGAGGTATCTGTTTTCCAAAGAATCCTTTGGCAAAGTCAGAGCCTTTGAAATGTTTTGGACATAGCACAACAGCCAGTTGTGATGATCAGAGAGAACTGCTCATGTTTGTATGACAAACTCTCTGAGACAAAGAGTTGTACCAACAGCTTACTCTTGGACTACTCCAGACTCAGAAGAAATCACAGAGGGCACTGGCCAAAAGCTCTTTTTTCGCCATGGGTCCTCCTCTGCTCAGAATGTGAAGTAGTTCATTAAATTCAGGTTTTTCACTCTCTCCAGCAAAGTCACTCACAGTCTGGATCTACAGTCTCAACACTGACAAAATCCAGGGGATGCCAAGGTGCCAGGAAACCACTACCACTGGGATGACACACCAGCACCTGGCTGAAGGTGGCTGGCTCTGGCCAGCACTTGTGCTTGAAGCAGAGGTGCAATCCCATCCTTAGGGATCACCATTCCTTAAGTGGAACAGCTGAATCTTTCAGCTGCATCCACACCTGCACCCCTCGAGCCAGGAAAAGCCACCTTTTATAAATTAAACCTGAAACTTCTGTGTTATTTTATCTGGACTTGGAACTACACTCAGGTGATCTGTTCTATGAATTAAGTACACAGTTACATACAACCCCTGCACATCTCCTGGATACCACAACTACCAGAAACAATAATCTTCTGGAAGGACACTCAAAACTCATTACATCTTGGGAACTCAGAATAAATACCATTCTCTGAAATAACCTAAAATATTTTGACCTCCAGGGCATCCTACAAGGCTCTTTTAAAAAAGAAATAAACTCAATGTTTAGAATAGAAGGCATGAAGTGGAAGTGATGCCAAAGAGGCAGGACAGGATTTTCAGATGCCTTTGTTATGTGTTTTTCACTGGTGGAGTGTGGAAACAACCACACAGCAAGACTAGAAGCAAACAGCTGTGCCAAAGGCAGCCCTTTCCAATGGTGGAGAAATGAAAAGCAAGCACCTATCTGCACAAACTAAACTTAACGTTGTCCCAGCACTTACTGCTGTGCTGTTTGTGCAGCATTCTAAACGCTGCAGCTTCAGTTCAAGCCAACAGGCTCATCAGTCCTCTTCAATCCAGAACATTTTTCAAAAGATAAACCAGCAAATCATAAGTTATTTCCCTTTTCCTTTGAGTGGTGTACAGAAGATTGCTGCCAAGTTGCATAGTTCTCCTTTCCAAAAGGGAATGTTAGCTCAAAAATATATAGAAATACAAATTTTCCTTTGAAAAATACAGGGGAAAATGGCACATTCTCAAAGATTTAATCACGAACGTAAGAGTAACTTATGAGTAGGAGGGTCGAAACACGTAATAAAAATGAAAAAGACCTGTAGTTCTGGCAATCCTCTCTGCAGAGGTCAAATACCAAAAATAGCAAGGGATCTGAACAGCAGCAGATGAAATCTTGCACTGTTCTTTCCTACTATAAACAATACAAGCAGACCCTCCCTTTATTTTCACAATTATTAAAAGTTCCAGAGCAAGCTGAGAAAAAACCCAGAGCTCTGGGTAGTGGGAAGCAGCTCGTGCATGCACAGGACATGTGGTTTGCATTTGGGAGCAGAGTTGCCAGTGCAGGGAGAACACAGCAGAGCTGCGCTGCCCCAGTGCAGGGGGAACACAGCAGGGCTGCACTGCCCCAGTGCAGGGAGAACACAGCAGGGTGCGCTGCCCCAGTGCAGGGAGAACACAGCAGGGCTGCATCTCCCCAGCACAGCAGCCTGCAGAGACCTCTCCTCACTGGCACCACTCCCCAGCAGAAGACAGACCAGCAAATGACCTGAGGACAGAGGGGAAGCACAGAACGCCCCTCAGGAATGCTCAGTTTCTCCAGCACACACTCTCCCATAGCTGGGTTTGTTATTTCACCCAAGCAGAGGGAGAAGGGGTTTTTCCAGCATTCCCATAAAGCCTGCTGAAGGCAAAGAGCATTTAGTCATCAGGCAGGAAGGGAATAAAATGCACGAGAGGCTATGCTAAAGTGCAGAGACAAGATGTAACTGCCAAGAGAATTATTTTATCCTCTCCAATCAGCTACATCTCGCTTCCAAATGTAAGGCACAGTCAGAAAGAAGCTCCATGTAATTCTTCATTTGCAGTACAGAGAAAATTGTATCAGTAGAATAGAAAGGAGGAAAAAGATAAAACATAAAGTCTATGGGAAGATCAAAAAAATTAGGTCTACCAAGCTACTTGCCTTTCATGGAATCAATTCCTGCCCTCCCACCAGGACTGAGCCTTGGGGTACAATCCTGTTTAGCAATGGAGAGAGGAGCTGTAGGTGGGAGAGAGAACCAAGGAAATGGCCTTAAACAGTATTGGTGGAGGGGAAAAGTAAGAGTCAGAGGTAGGAAAGAATAATGGGGAAAAGGCCCAGGTGCTCAGTGCTTTGGGATTCAATAATTTTAAAAAATCTTTAAAAATGGAAACTACAACTGTTCTGAACTCATCTTTTGAGGGCATAAGCAAGTGTTCACATAAATACAGAAACAAAGCCTCTTTTGAATATTATACTGGACATCCATAGAGAGAGAATGCAAAAACAACTTCTGAATTGGATCAAGCATAGCTTTAAATGCATAGATCACAAAAACAATACAGTGACTATTTTCATCAAAAGAAAACTTCCAGATTGGCTTTTTTTTGTGTGTAAGATTCTGCATTCAAACGAGAAAGACCTATCCTGATTTTGCATCCAACACTGGAAAATATGATGGAGATCTACAGAGATCTAGAACATTTAGGCATGCCTTCAGGTCTAAAGTGCAATGAATTAACATTCAAGACTGAGTAATTGAAAGCCTATTGACAGAAATGCATGAACCAAAGAGATGGTAAAGAGCTGCATAACATCAGATGACCAATTGAAAAAGTGTAGAATAATCCAATGTACAATTAAAAGACTCAAATAAGATAGACAGCACTATACAAAGCTATAAAAATGCCAAATTACAAATTTTGGCTTCAAAATTAAGGCAAATTTATTAAAATATGATGCTCAGATTGCTAACCTACCTTCTCTAAAACAATTTGGAAGACCCTGACATATACATGGGAAACAGAGTTTCTAAATACTCTAAGAAACTGTGTAAAACAATAATTCAAACACATTTGAGAATATTCCTTTTCAAACTTCTCTTTTCCTCCAATTCCATGCTGGTGACACAGACCAGCTAACAGAGGAGCCACAAAGGAAGCTGTCCCTGAAATCCCACTCTGCCATGAGCAGCTGGACCCAGTCAAGCACTTCCTTGTGAGGGGGAGCTCTCCTTGTAGTGACCTCACCAGGTAGAGAACGCAACTGCATCCAGGTGTGGGTGAGGTGGTCATCCAATAAAGGAGTAATAAGAGGATAAGAGATGCTCTATTTTGCTCTCATGGCTATTCTCAGATCAAGCTGGCAGAAGCAATCCTGTTTCATAAAGACAGGTCTGAAAGAGTCCCAGGCAAAGGGTAAATTACAGGAAGAGATATTGCAATTGGGCTATTTTTATTCTAAATTCCATATATTATGTTTTCTCCTTCTTTTTTTCTGGCAAAGAACACTGTTTTTAAAAACACTATGAAAGCTCATCTATGCCTAAATTGCACTCTGAGAAGCCTCTAAACAGGTGAACAACAAATGCTGCATCTTCAGGTGGATTCTGGAGAACAAGAAAACTGTCCTAGTGCTGGGCCCTGGCTTCTACACTGAGCAAGGCTCTGACATGGGGGTGAAAGATGAGGTTTGTGCCTGCTGCCTGTAATGGAACCACAGCTATCCTGCCAGTCTGCTGCAAACCTTGAAGAGAATCCAAGTCTCAGCCTTCTGCACTTGTGCTTATCTCATCAGACCACAGCCACCACAGAAAAGTCATTTCCTTTCTCCTGTGAGCACCTCCCACCAAACGCATCACACCAAGATGACTTCTCGTAACCACAAACATAGGAAAGAAGATACAGGACTAATCAGCCTCTCAAATAACAGACAGCCAACAGCTGCTGGAAATCAAACACAGAGGGTACAATGGTCATCTGCATGTAGCACTAAGTTTTGATCCATTCACACTTCAACACAGCAGCCACGAGCAGCTCAGAGGAGGTTCAGGCTCACTAACAGCATTTTCCTTTGTGAAGAGGTCCAACAGCTTTGCTGTCTGACTTGGCACTAGAGCTATGCACTGAGACGGTCATCTCAAATCAGACAGAAATAAAGTATTTATCTAACTGGATTTGAACAAGGCCTGGCCTACAAACACTTCCCACTTCTGACTGTGGCAGAACAGCTTGCTGAGCAATTCCCAGCAAGGGCCAACATTCACTCCTCACTTTCCCAATCAGTGAAACAAGGACAGTATTTGCCCAATTCACAATCCTTGTGCACACAAACATTAGTGAGTACAGTCAGCAGCACACTTTCACACAAAAAGCCTTGTTCTGAATGTCTACATTCTACATACTACAAGATACAATGCAAAAGTCACTGTGACACCGTGGTGCACCTGCAAATTCCACAATCAGAAAGTGCTCTGATGCCCTTTCAAGTTTGGGATTACAAGAAAGGACTCCAAGAGCGATGATTTTCAGGGCCATTTTAAGCTGAACAAAACACCACATGAACGAGCAACACCAATGATCCACCCTACAGAGAAAGGTGAAAGGAAAAAATTACTTACACAGCTGCGTGAATAATTTAGTGATTCTGAAACAACACCATTTATTTCCTTCAATTTAGACACCGCCGCTTACTACCAGCATCCTCATATAGAAGAACCTGGAAATAAGTAAGAAGTCTTCCCAAAGATTAATAAAATTTGCTGAAATTCTTCCAAAGAATTTATTTCTACACCACAGGAAGCCTGGGAAATTTCAGCCTGAATTTAGCAGCAGCCATAATAAAAGGATATAAAGAAACTTTGCTGTAATTGGAAAAAGAGCTTCTACTACCACACACTGGTGCCAAAATACCTACAATGACATAAAGTCAATGTTTTATTTACTGGAATACTTCAGAAATTCTTTCACAACAGTAATTTACCTTAAGTACACTTCATTATCAGAGCTCATTCTTCAAAACACAAAACTATTATGTTTTCAAGACTCTTTTCTTAACAACCCAAGCTTAAATCAGTCGCTGCTGAACAGACAAGAAGATTCCCCTACACATGCACATGTAGGGGAATACAAGACAAACAACATTTGTGTGCTTGGTAATTCTTATCCCCCCTCCAACATCACTGCCCAAGCAATGCTCTGCAGTTCCAGATGTATTGCACAGGCACAAACATCTGCCAAGCCTACGCAGGGAAAACAACTTCTCATTTTCCTCATCTGCTTCCCCAGAACTTGCAGATCACTAAGGTGTCTTTGCCAGTCACATCTCACAATATCCATTTTTTTTATATTTAGCTACTCCAGAACATCCCCACGTCAAGGTAATTTGTCAGACCCTCTCCAGTTTCAAAGCAACAAGAGAAACTTGAGATCCCTGTGTGCCCGTGACAGTTCACAGACTATCAGTTTCCAAAACATGCTCTTTGTGCACAGTCTGACAGCTGGAGGCTCTGCTGAATCTTTATCATGCCCTAAGCTCAATTTTCAATGCTTTGTAGCAGACAAAAGGAAAAGATGTCATCTAAGTGACAACAGGAAAATGGAAGAGGCTGAAATAAAGGGTTTCAGAGCTATGCTGCCTTTATCCTGATCAGGAGAATTTATTTTTGAGTCTCCACAAAAGATGCTAAGGCATCGAGGATGCGGACATTGAAGCCATGCAAAGCACTCTCTTCAGCTCTTTGTTTTCAGAAGCCTTTAGACAGTGCTTACTCTTGAACCATACATGGAACTCCAGCAGCAGCTTCATCAATGCCATAAACGATTTAAAAAAAAAAAATCAGCTTTTACTTTTCATGACACTCGAATGCACAGTGATTTTCCATACTCCACTGGAAGTTCACATTCAACTGTTTTTTCACTCTTTAAGTGATTTAGGACTCAGTCACAAGAAATAAAATCATGAAAGGGAAGGGCAAAGGAGAAAGTGTGCAGGTATTGATACTCCAGATTTTCTGATCAAGAGATCTGCTGTATGCAGCAGCACAGACAATCCCTGCTGGCAAAACCAGAACTCCACGTTTTTTTTAGGACCCATGAACCTTGAAGACTTCGGTGGGGAACTTACTTTTCTGAGGTCCACAAATACCTTTCCAACATCTTCAGTATCCTGTTGCCCAAAAAAAAGACAGAGATAAAAAGCAAAGTCAAAGCAAAAATGCAAAGAGCTTTTTGCATTTTAATAATTGTGCTCTCAAGCCATGTTTGTTCTCAATGCTTAAGTAAACTCATATTTCACAGGGTCATGGCAGGCTCCCAGCAGTGCCCTATGCTGAGGCCAATGTCTTGATAACTAAGCCATAATCAAGTGCAGAGAAGGAAGGGTTAGATGATGCAGGTAATGGACTGTTTATTTCACAAGAAGTAGCTGGATGCTTTGCCTTGTGTAGCTTGGCAAAGACAGAGACTGAAGGGGATACAATTACTATCTACAAATACATCAAAGGAATAAATGCTGGGGAGGGAGGGGAGCTACTCAAGAACAATACTGGCACAAGAGTTTAAAAGTATAAACTGACCATAAATAAAATATGGAGCAGAAATCATAAAGTTTATCTTACAAAATACTTCCCAGTTATAACAGCGGCAGTAAAAACTTTAACTGCCTTCATCTGCTTTTATAACCCCGCCAGCCTGGCACCCACCACTGTCCTTGCACAGCAAAGAACCCAAATAGGAAGGCAGACTGAGAAACAAGCAACTCTGAGATAAGCTGGCTCGTAAGTCCTTTCTGGAAGATACCACGCTGCCAGGCAGACAATAGCAAGACACGTTATTTGCTCAGTCCACAGTTTCAAAAGCAGCCTTAAGACCTTAGTAAGAGGGCATGTGTGGGCACAGAGAGCACGCAGCATCCAGCTTAAGGAGGCCTCCTGTCCATGCTCCTGGAAGTGTCGGGACAGCAGCCTAAGGAGCTGAGCGTGCTCCTCCACACAGCCACGTCTCACGCCAAGGATTTGGGGCGGAAAAGCCCAAAGCTCCGGGACAGACCGCCTGGGGCTGTCATTCCGCTCTGGGCCACCGGGTGTCGCCAGTGACCGCCCAGAGCAGCGCAGAGCAGCGCAGAGCGCGATCGCGATTCACCCGATCCAATAATCATTAACCCGAGCGTTCAAAAAGCACCAGGATTCTTTCCTTCCTTTTAAAAGCCTCCGTTCCTCAAATCAGACCGTTAATCAAAAATCACAGCCTTCGCTTAGAACTGCCTAGCACGAAAAACGGAAGGAAAAAAAAAAACCCAACCAAATTCAACTACGCGACAACTTTTCTTTCTGAACCATCAGAGGTTAAAAACATACACGTTCTTTATTAAAGTCGCATTTGGTGACTTTAATCCACAGATTTGGATCATTCTGACTTCATACCAATGCGAGATGCTCATATGTCAGGCATATGTCCATGCTCATATGTCCATGCAAGGCACACATAAAAATACAGGGAATGACTGACTTGTGTGCATTTGTATTCGCTCTTTTAGCATCCAGCAAGTGCTGAGCCCAGAAACTCCCATCACTCACATTTCCTAGGGAAGAGGGATGAACAAACCAAACCCCACAACTACAAAACCCTTCCTCTCTCAACCTCGTCCACTCATATCTATCTCCCACAAACATTCCTGAAGCAGGAGTGTTCAATGTACAGCAAGGTAATAGTTGCCCAAGACATTAAATCACTAGAATTAACTTTTCTTTAAATCTGTTTTTCTCCCTTTCAAATCTGAGTCATGTATTTCCTTATATATCCTGGAAGACATTGAATAAACTAAAATCAAATCCTCTTACCTCAAAAAACTCCTTCATGAACTGCATAAAAACTGAAGTCTGAATTGCTAGTAAGAGCTGTATGTTTCTAAACAAGAAATTTTGCTTTCACAGCTGCTTGTCCCTTCTGATTGCACAAAGGAGTAACAACACTTAATTCCAGCTCTCCCACTCATTCCCATAGCAACAAATATACACAAATTACTATTATGAAAAGATCCTCAAATTATTGAGAAGTGAACAATATCTGAAGCTTCCTATTACAGGTACTGCCAGCATACAACTCCAGTTTGCCAATTTTAACTAAATGCTGGGCTGTCTTTTCACCAATTTAACTGCTCACCAATTGTACAGCACTTTTTTATCTGATTTTTAATGAGAACCTGAGCAACGGTTTTGCCTTGAAATAACAGGCAGGGGAAAAAAGAAAGATCTCAGTATGGTAAGAGTATGAGCTTAGATGGTGAGCTGCAGAGAGGTGCAAGTTAAAAGTTGTTAATCAGTTAAAAAAACAAGAAAAATTAAGTTTTTGCTGAAGAAATAAAGCAATTGCAAGAAAGGTTATAAGCAATACATCAAAACAATCATTTTACTTTAAAACTAATTTTGGATTTGCATAATTTAATTCAAGTCAGCATAAGAACTAAGAGTGTTTTAATGCACTTGCATTTTTACAGATAAAATTCAGTTGCCATATTAAACAAAGAACCCTTTCATTTTGATTTTTTTATTAAGTTTTCATTTCTCTGGAAAACTATAGAATTTTTTAAAAATAGTAAGTGCCCTTTCAAGGCCACAGTGCATTCTTATATAAAACAAGTCTCAAAGACAAAAACAATAGCAAGTAATAAATGCTTGCATTCCTCTATCTGCTGCAAATTTAGTCTCAAACTAGACATTAAGGTCACCTCAAAACACTTTCAGCAATACAAACAGTGTGATAAAAAAATAACACAAAACCCAGATTAACAATCTGGAAGAAAGGCTTTCAGATTAATGTGAAAAAGAGGTGATAAATTAATGTAAAGCCTGTAGAGGGTATAAACAACAGTATAGATGGTTTATGTTGCAAAGGAGATCAGACTAGATAACATAACAGTCCTGCTAGACTTTAATACCTGACATAAACAGAACCAAAATTTATCAGACTGAAGAGTTTATAGCATAATATGGACTTGTAAAATGGACAGCTGTAAATATTTGCTTCCTGCCAATACTTCTAGATTATTTTGACAGTTGAAAAGACTCACCCTGTAAGACCTAGAAACAGGACAGAAAACACATTCTATGCTGGGACCTTCAGAACAGCCTCATGGAATTACCCAGTGTTTGTGCTGCAACTTGAGTGTGATTTTTACAGTTCTGTACAATGGCTGAGCTTCTTCTTTCCCACCCCCAGTTCCTGCTTTGTTCTCACTGAAATATTTTGTTAAAACCTGCATTGAAGTATTAGCTAAGGCAAAAATACATCATAGAAACAATTCAACCAAGGCAATATTTTGGCATTAGACATCCTTCACTCCCAGTCTAATGTTTTATTTACCAAAGCAACCATCTCTACCCCATTTCCCAGTCCCTCCACCTTCCACTCACTTAAGAAGATAAAAAAGCACTGTCTCAGTCATGTGCAGAAGTTACCTCCACATGTATTTAACCAACCAGCCCCAAATTAAATGCAGGAGGAAATAAGAGAGGAAAACGCACCAGCAAGAATTTATGTAACTCTTTTGTGTCTAACTCCTCTGTTGAAGGGAAGGGGACAGTTGCAGGGACATGAGAAGGGGAAGAGCTAAGGGAGAAGTGGGTGGTGGGTCAGGGTGAAGGTCCCTGAGGAGGGCAAAGGCATGTTTGAGGTTGAATTTCCTAACCCCACAAGGGATTGGGCAATATTCTCTTTTTCTGCTTTTCTTATATCCTCCATTGCCCATCTTGCACCTGAACTGCTCTAGAGTGCAAAAGCACACTCCAAAACCTTGCCAAGACCCTGATGCACAATTCTCAACTTCTTTTTAATGTCTGGTGTGAAAGCCACTAATGGGCTTGTCCTCACACAGGAGAAGCTGAGCCCCATAAAAACCATCTTTTCACTCACCAAATAAACCTAAGTTTTAGATTGCCTGCAGAGGCAGCTTGGTACCAACACAAATGAGCAGCATGGTAGTGCTGATTTCCTTCTGCTTTGCCTGTTTTTTTTTTTTTTT
>VXBC01011967.1:158169-176493 GCA_013399945.1 Ploceus nigricollis
GCTAAATTTGCTTCAAAACCAGCATGTGATACTTGCTTTTTGGAGAACACCTAAAGCGCTTTATCCTCTCTGCCACACAATATCACATTTTGTTTCCAAATTCGGCTTTCATTGCCTTTGTTCAGTATTGCAAGAAAAACAATGTTAGTGACCCAATTAATCTATCAATTTGACAAACATATCATTTGCTGTAAATTTTAAAACAGGCTTATATATTTTTTTCTGAAACAAAAGGCCACTTAAGCTTTCCTGTAGAATAAAGTCTGGCAAGAAGTCATTCAACTTCCTCCCACAAAAAAGTTAAGTTTCCTTGAAGTTGTTTGTAGAATACAGAAATAAATTATATAACCAACAAACATTCTACTTTAGACCAAAGAACCATTCAAGAATCAATTACAATAAGCTGAGTCACAATACCCCAAGAAACCAATTCTCCTCTCATTTTATCTACTGACTTTATTCTGGGGTCTCTTCATTCACAGAATTGTGGTACAGGGGGGAGTGCTAGAGATGTGCAGCCAGTTCCACCTACAGAGAACAGGCTTCCAAGTTCAGCCCTTTAGCAATCTCGTAAAAACAGGGCTAAGTGTGATTTTAACAAGGAACATCACCCCAGCAAGGCTATCACATTTAGAAGCTGAGTCACTTCACACACACTGAGCCTGCTCACAGTCAGCATGGACTTGCCCTTCAGGCTTCATCCTCAGTGTCGTGTGGAAGGAACCCAGTGCAAAACTCCCAGTAAAGTTAGCAGGGGTTTGACAGCAATGCCCCTTCATACCATTGAATTATTAAATATCTTCCGTAATGTGTGTGAAAACTGGATTTTTTTATTGAGAAAGCAAATACTGAAACAGAAACAACTTTTAGCACAACAGATGTATTTACTTACAGCATGCAAGGATTTGTTTTTATATATTTTTGCAGCTAACAACCCTTAATTATTTACAAGTTCAAAATTACAATCTTCACATAAGTAGCAATTGCTTACAGAAGTTCTGGACACTCTCTCAGAAATAAGCAAAAAATTGAGTAAAAAATACTGAGAGCAGTAATTTAAAACAAAAAGAAAGGAAAACATATTAGCTTCTAATATCCAGACAATTTAACACTGTTCTGGTAAGAAAAAAATAACACAAAAGACACAAATCACATTTGGAGATGCCATTTTAAAAGAAATACAACTTTCTGTTTGGTTTTTCTTTCCAGGAGAAATGCTGTACATAACCCTAAAAAATTCCAAATAAATAAAGAAAACCCAACTCCCTTTGGTTTGCCAATTTACTTTCAAGTCGCTCCTCCACCTCCTGACAGAGACCCAACAGCTTCACAGGTGATCACAGGAGAAAGCAAAAGCAATGCTTTTTTATAAACATGAAACATTTTCCCAAAATAACATATTCTAAAACTCACCCAAGATGCACATGTCAGTTCTGAGTGAGGGTTAGGCCAGAAAAAACCCTGCTCCTATATTTAAGGCAGTCTCAGACTAATTTGCATCTCTTCAGCCTCTTGGAAAACAGAATTTTGTGTCAAATTGCTCTCTACCTGCCTGTTGGTTTTCAGGTTTATTTCATACAATAATTACAAAAGGCAAATTTAGTCTGCAGCTTTTTGTAATAAATGTGCATTTATACCTGGTTCTATGAAGTAGTATTTCTCTCTGGGACTGAGGGAGTTCACTAGCAGGATGTTTTTGCACCACGTCATAAAGGGTTTCAAGCATATTTCCTTCTGGAAAGACATTTGAATACCTCTTAAAGCTATGTTAACTTTATTTATAAAGAATTTGGTACCAGCTGGTGCTCACACTAGAAACATTTTTCATGTTCAACTCTAAGAATAGATTAGGGCAAAGAAAGTGCTTCAGTTTTACCTGCTGCTTTGTTATGCCCAATTCCAAAGAATCTTAGCTTATTAGTAAACAAATATACAACAATACAAATACTTTACTTGGATTTTTAAGCATTTGCTTGTCTGTAATTCTTTATCCTCTAAAGGTATTCATATTGCATGACATTTTGTGCTAACTGCCCTCTCGAGCCTAACTCCTTATAAAACATGAAAATAGAACAGTAAAACTTTTTCTCATGTAAACTTCACTGAAGTAGTTGCTGAAGGTGCTGTATAGACATTCTGATGGACATTTCCTGGGTAGTGGTACATGGAACATGACATTTTGAACTTACTCAATGTAATGTATAAAAATATAAAAAATGTATTTATGACAGTAGAGTAAGCTACAGTGCAATTTTCCTTAGCCTGTTGAAAGCTCTGTGTGATCTTTTTCACCCCTTCCAGATCCTCTACAGTACATCTCATATTCCATTACTACTACAAGAGAGCAAGCACAGCTAGAAAATACAGCTTTAATTATGCTCTTTATGATGTAAACTTGAAGTTTCTAGAAGTCCAATATGTACCTTAAAAAATTAGTTTTGCTCACTTACCTTTTCTGTGCTAGAATTTAAACATTTTTTGCTATAAACTGTAAAGCTAGGATATTTAAGGAGAATATGCCCTAAATTTCAGAGAAAGTTATCCTATTATTTTTAACAGTCCTCAGACTAATTAAATATAATTGAAACTACACCACTTGCTTAGGGCTTTAAGCATAAGGCATTTTGTGTACATTCCCCCAACTATGTATTTAATGGCTATCTTGGTGTGCGAAGCCAAATCAGTGGAAATCCCACTCTCAAAACCCCAGAAACCAATTTACCTTTCCTGCACATTCTGCATTGAACTGCAAAAGAGGAACAGACACAAAAATCAAATCCAGAAATACACACTGAAACAAGCTAACCATTTTCTACTGGGTAAGGTCTTTCGAGCTATGGAAGTTGTTTAACACACCCTCAATTCTGAATACCTCGGTTTGAACACATTCATAGCAGTGCATTCAGGATGCACGGCAGAAATGCACCAGAAAAGTTGAGTTTTTCACATCATCCAGTGCCAGCGTACCATAAACCTCGTGTGCTTCAAAGAAAGTGAAGTTAATTTTGTCAATCTACATATTAACAGATTGGAGATATCATCCCCAACACAAAAAACCTTCTAAAACCAAATACTGCTTACAAAAAATGTAGGCTTTGTATTCTATCTAATCACCATATTTCCCAACCAAATGATGCTTTTCCTGAAAAACATGTACAATACAAAATTAAGTTATTTGTGTCTGCTCAGACACTAAGACAGCGCTTCCTGCAGTAACTGTTCCTGACATGGAAAGAACAGATCAGGCAACACATGAACAGGACAAAATGAAACAGAAAAAAGGCACATGAAATTAGACTTGAAGGGAAAAGGATCATGAAAAGCTTAAAAGCACATAATAAAATCCTGCCAAATTTAGACATTACAAACTGTTCATGCATTGACCATACTGTCTTGACTGCTCACAATCTGTCAATCAGAATGATTTACTTTAATTGTTACATTGTCTTATAACTATCTAAATTGGGTAAAAGTGATCATCACCTTTAAATATAGTATGTTAATGCATAAAAATACAGATTTTTCTAGAGTAAGTATTATATTTTCTAACCAAATACCTAAGAGCAGTGGTCCTTCTAGATTAGTTTGGAATAATAACTGAAGCCCATTTCTTTGCAGAATGGGGTGCTTTTATTGTTTATATGTTTAAATAATTAATTTTGAATATCCATCCACTGTATAAACAATCTCCAGAAAAATATATCCTCTTGCAGTAACTTACAATACACATTAAAAATACTTACAAAAGGGACTATTGTTCATTTACAATATCTTGAGCTCAAGGACACAATTCCTGGGTTATTACATTTATGCAATTTTGATCAGGAAAAACTGAACATTCTGGTTAACTTGGACCATGTCAGCAACATGGACAATTAACATTTTTTAATATCTGCCTAATTACTTAGGAATTTCCATAAAATTAGGCATTTTTACATCACAGTATATATGGCATTTCTTAATTTAGCAACAGAAAGGCACAGTTATTAAACCATAAAATACAGTACCTGAATTATATATACTCTAGTGATATCTACCAATGCTAATCCAGACATTTTTCTCTGCAAAGGGGGGCTAAAGAAAAAGGCTTTTGCTTGTTTATTTAGAAAAATTCAACCTCATTACAAGTTTGGTCCGTTAAAAAATACCTATTAGTTGAAATACCTTGAAGCAGGACTTCAGGAAAGAATAGAAAAAAGCAAATGTAACAGTTTATGGTCCAACAACTTGAATTAATTACTGTGAAATGGCAAACAGATCATGAATGGAGCCTTCTGATTAGCTATCAGACACACCTGCTAAAGTGTCAGTGTACACAGGTAGAGCCTGGCAGCCATCCCAGGTACATTCACTGCATCACACACACACAGACTTGGTTACAGCATTAAGTCCAAAAAACAGCATTTACAGAGGTCAGCACTTCTCCTGGACTGATGCTTGACTGCTGGCCCTAAACCATCCCCAGAGATGTGCAAAGCCCTTTAAATGCTTTGCCTGCTTTGTATTGCTGTTAATAGGAAGACCCTGCTAAAGCCAAGCTGTCTGGCCTTCCCTTAGCAAACTAGTGCACCTCTTCAAAAAGCAACTAGCTCAGTTCTCCCTACTCAAAGTGATCAAACTGCATCAGGAAAGACCAATGAAATGGAAGAGGCAAGGAACAATGAACATGAGGGAGAAGCCAACCATTCCATAGGTAATGTAGCGATAGGGCAGCTCAACCTCCATGCGCTGCCTGGCTCTCCGCACGTCGGCGTGTGGGATGCGGAACATTTTACACGCCAGCGGAATCGTGGCTTTTTTCATGGCCACTCTTGTTAACAACAGAACGATGACTCCGATCAACAAGCGCAGTATGGCTTTTCCAAACACAGTCACAGTGAGGGAGGACAGAGACAAAGGCAAGGTGTGGGGAGGAGGATCCAGCTGCAGACCCAGGATGTAGTTGACGTGAGAGCCACAGGCCACGCCGGCACCGCAGCCCAGGATCTGAGCTGTGTCTCCTCGTGACGTGCTCCATGTGTCCAGCGTGAAAGAGAAGATGCCCAGGGCCAAATGGAGACTGATGATAATTAGGGGTGCATATTTGTAAGTTAAGTTGAAGTTGTCAATCAGGTCCACAACTGGATGGAAGACAACCAGGATAAGAATAGCAAACAGAAATCCAGCAATAACATCCTGTTGAAGAGAAAGATACGGTTTCAGTGTAGTAACTATTTAAAACAAAAGCCCTCAAGTCACATTAGCGAGAATACTAGCCTAGCTGCTGTAGTGTTAAAAGCAACTTGTGGATTCCCATCTTTTACCTTTTACAGGATTAAATCTTTCTTACGTTAAACATAAGGTAAGAAACTGCATTTGATCACCTATTAAAAAATCACCTGCATCCTGACCAGATCATGAATGAAGTTATGATCAAAGGATCCTCCACTGAAGTTGCAGGTCTGGACTTTTTAGTAAGGCCTGTTGTGACAGGGCAAGGGTGATGGTTTTAAACTAAAAAAGGGGGATTCAGACTGGATATAAGGAAGACACTTTTTTTCCAATGAGCATGATGAGGCACTGGTGCAGGTTGTTCAGAGAGGTGGTCAATGCCCTGTCTCTGGAAACATTCAAGGTCAGATGAGGCTCTGAGCAACTTCTTCTGGTTGAAGATGTCCCTGCTTATTGCAGGGGTCTAGGACTAGATGATCTTTAAAGGTCTCTTCCAAAACTATTTTGTGATTCTTCTGTGATTTTTCTGCTGGCAACACTGGTCCCTGTCCAGGGCCAGGGCATTCCAACCTACAGTCAGCACAAACCCAGCCCAGCTAAATATGTTCTGCCAACTTAAGTTTGCTGAAACAGCTCAACAGTGGCTCTGAGGGCCTGGGTGCCAACACACCCAACACTGGCAGCAGCAGCAGCTGGTGCAGCAGTCAAGGATCACTGCAGTCAGGCACTAGAGCAGCTTCACCTTTCCACTCCAGCTTCAGAATTAACAATGCTGGAAGAATGGGAACTGTTTCCAAATATTAAAGGAGCGGAAGAGATAACTTCTGTGGCTTCCTAACTGATTTTCAGTTTTACTATTGTTTTTAAAGGTCTTTTCTTAATGAAAACTTTACCCAATGATTTTTTAATTCAGCATTAAATTTCAGTTAACTGTTGACTGATCACTGAGTTGCATGGAATTCAACTTCCATGTTGAATGGAAGAACTTGTGCAATCCAAGCACTACAAAGTGGCTTGCCTTCATTTTCATGCTTATCAGCTCCTCCACATGAGCCAGGAGGTGGGACTTCAATCACCAGAGTTTGTATTGCTCCAGCTTCAATCATTTTTATTTGCTTCCACTAATTGAAAGCTTGATAAAAGCTCTAATAAATTTGACTGCTATAAACATCAGACTTGTTCATTTCAGAAGGTTCATTTCAGAAGCAACAAAAAAACCTTTCTGCTCTATTTGCCACCTATTCCCCCCAAACTCAGGCACTGTGGTTGATGCACATTGCAGGCACCACATGGTGAACTGTATTCCCTCAAACTCTGCAGAGGACTCAGATGTGAAACTGCAAAATAGCCCTTTCTGCTTGCTCACTATTTGTGGCACAACTTTGTTCTATGACATTTTGTGTCAGCTGAACTATCAGTCCATCACATCATCCTTGACAGAGTGGTTTTAGATCGGAAAGCCTCCTAACTACTGATGCAAAAATGTCATTTAGTTTTTCTGAGCTGCCTTATTTTCCCATGCTCCTTTTTTACACTGTGCTCATCTACCAGCTTTTCTACTCCCTACCAGGCTTACCCTTTTCTGTTAGCTTTTCTTCTAGCATGTGATCCTCAAAAACATCTTTAGCCACACTCCTAAGTGGTCTTGCATTGCAATTACCACTTTGTAGTGTTCTTCTTTTCTCATTTCTACATTGCATACATTTGTGTTTCAGTTTGGGGAGTTTTAATCCTGTTTAATAAATGAGTTTGTTTTTCAAAGATGACAACTTTGTTACCTGGTTTTAGAAACTCTGGTAAATGAAACTCTAGCATGTAGAGTGGCACTCCAAAATGCACATGCTTTGAGCAGCTGACGTGGAGCGAACTTTCACAGCCACTTTCTCATTCTGCAAAATGATTTCTACCCTGTAGAGGAAAATTTACTCTACATTTTAGAGCAGTCATCAATTTCTGCACTAAAAATGACATTATACACCTGTTAAGTTTCAACCATGGACTGAGTTTATAAAAGACAAGTATAAGTTTAGCGTGAGAGCCACTTTTCTTTTATCAATTTCTGTGCTGAAGAAGTGTAAGTCTTCTGTTTCTGTATGGTAGGACATCACAAAAATACATATGTATATAATTATTGCACTGTAAAACCGCCAATGTGATGTGAGTTTATTAAATCAGAACAGGATTAAAACAGAAGTTCAGTAGTAGATTAAATTTTCTTACCAAAATTGAATGCATTCCCATATAAATTCGACTACAGCAAACCAAAGAACACCAGCAGAATGCCAGGATCAGTCCAAACATAAGGGGATACTAGTAGGGAGAAAAATGCAGAAACTGTATTAGAATTTGAAAAAAATAAATTTAAAAAAATCACTCTATGAACATTCTATAATTAATTCCAGTTAATGGCACTAATTAATACCCTTTTCGTTGTCCTAGCCTCCACCGGCCTAGAGAGCACCTTTTCATAAAGAAATTGTTAAGTCAAACTTTCAAACCTCCCCATCTTCCTTGCATTCAGGATAGATGAATTTCAGTGCTTTGATCAGACTTTTTCAAAGCAGTAAGAAATTGTCTCAATCTCTGCAGCAGTTGTCTTGCCATGCTCTGATATCCCAAGCTGACCACATGAGCAGAGACAAGTGTGTTAAACTGTGCAGCAGTTTTACAGTGGGTGAAGCAGCTCCATCACCTATACTTGTCTTGTTAGCAATTACCCAGGCAGAATCAGTGGCTTCACTTTTTTTCCTGAAAAGAAGGAACTCATAACAAAATTACAAAGAAATTCAATTCCTTCCTCAATTCTTTGTTTTAGGGCTTCTGCAGTCATTGACTCAATATTTGGGCATCAGCATGGAAGTCCTAAAACAGTCATCTTTTTTGTTCTTTCCAAACCCACATAAATTTCCTCCTACAAGCCACATTTGTTAAACAAAAATCATCAAATAATTACTTCCAATTATTTTTGCCTTCTCACATGTTTTTTAATTAATAAGGACTGTTTACCAAGAAGAAATAAAATACTTTGCTTTAATAAGCACATATCATGTAGAGAAACATAGTTTCTTAACTTTCTCAGGTTTTGCATAAAACTATGCTAATTTACATATTACAGCACAGTAAGAAATACCTTCCCCACTATTGCAAAATGTTGTACAAGACAGGATACAGCTTCCTTTTTTGCCACTATTCTATAAAAGACATAGTCACAAGATAAAATGGCAAGTGTCCAAAATTGCTTCTCTTCCTACAATAAACATGTTCAATATAAACAGGCAGCCTAGATGTCCTCAGACCTAGGAACAAAATCTACAAGCAGTTTTCTTGCCCTTTCCCTTGTTCTTTTTATAGATAACCTGAATTGTAGAATATCCAACAAATTTGAGAAAATATCTTTAAAATTACTGGAGGAAGTTCTGTGTCCTCTGTGAAGGCCACTTAACAGATTGTAAAGTTCCAAAATCAGTCTTTATGTAAAAGGCTTGAGATAGGATTATCACTCTTCTGCATTTTTCCAACCTTCACTGAATTCTCAACTCCAGGACCATGTTGGCATGACAAAACTAAAATAACATTCTGAAACTAAGAGAAAATCAGGAAGCTTGCGTTTCACATAAGAAGCAGATTTCACATTAAAATAAATTCTAAACACCCAGCTCATAGTTGTGTTCTATCTAGACTAAACTCTATTTCCTGTAGCAACATTTGTCTTTGCTTATATCACATTCATCTACAAACTGGCTCTAAACAGAACTGTCTACTTGTGACTCATTTCTGACTGGAATGATGAAAGAACAAACTCAGTTTCCTGCCTTTCAGAACTCTGCTAATCCCGGGCAACGCACCAGTAACTCTGTCACACACACATGATTGCAGAGTTATCAGACACCAACATTGCTACAGCAGCCACAAAAGCAGCCCTTGTGGTACCTTACAAGTGCAGCCACATCCCTCTGCCCCACTGTGCTTCGCCCTTTGCCACTGGCCTCAGGGTAGAAGGAATGCTGCCTGCATCAGCCACACCCTCTCCCTGCACGGTGCTGCCCCTCTCGCCCTCCCTCGCACAGGACTCCCCCTGCTCTATGTGCAGGGACAGCTGTACCCTGTGGCCTCTGAAGCAAAGAGCAGCTTCAAGTTTTAAACTCTTCGGCCATCACTTGATAGCCTATGTCCATCCTTGTCTCCTGACACACATCTTTTGTGCTTTCAGAGCCCAACCAGAGGTAAGGCTTTTCTTTAATAAAGACTTGTCCTCTTTCTGCAGTACCTGACAGAAAGAGAAGCTGGAGCTTTAGCAGGAAGATGAATGAAGTGCCAGGCTAAGAGGGCTCCGCAGCTGCTCATGACACTGCAGGTAAGAGGCTGGGATTGGGGGAGGGAAGAGGTTAGAGCAGCTAAACAGCAAAATCCTGAGAACAAGGAGTATGAAGGAAATAGGTAAGAAGTCTGGTTTTAAGAGTCCTGAGCAGGTGACAGTAAACAGCAGGCAGACTACAATAATTCTGAAAATGAAAGAATAAATGCTTGCTGTCAGGGAACTCACAAGGGAGGGGTGTTTGAGTAAGAAAGTAACAGAAACTCCAGCTCTGAAGAATGTTTTGGAAAGATTATTTGGCTTTGTCATATCTCACTCTAATTCTGAATAAATAGCCCTTAAACCATCTGAGAACATGGGCTAGTTTAGTTTCTCTGTAGCAAAACATAGTAGAATAGCTTGAACATCTTCAACTAGAACAGGTTGTTCAGAGCCCCATCCAACCAGGCCCTGAATGTTTCCAGGGATGGGGCATCCACCTCCTCTCTGGGCAACCCGTGCCAGTGTTCCACCAGCTACAAAACTTCTTCCCTGCATCTGATCTAAATTAACCCTCGTTCATTTTAGAACCATCACCCCTTCTCCTATCACAAAAGGCCCAAAAGAGTTGGCTCCCATCTTTCTTACAGGCATCTTTTAAGTACTGATCACAAATTAAGCACAACACCCTGTGTCCTCCTCAGCCTGTTTTAACACCTACCTTTTAAAGCAGCCACTGGGTTCAAGAATTCCCAGAACACCAAACTGGTAGCACCTGCTTAAAATCTGCCCTGAGGTGGTGAGACAAGCGTGTATTTGGTTTTCACACGCAGGGATAAGTGCACAAGGTGACTAAAGGAGAATATCAGCACTCCCACACACCTCTGAGCTCAGCAGCATGCCGAGTCACACCACCAAGAGGGACATCACCTGGATCCTTGTAAAAAAAAGCTGATGCCATAAACTTACTTCCAAACTGTTGCCTGCAAGGCTGAGGTACCAGCAAGCCTTATAATAATACTGTTTTATAATAATGGATTTCAAAAATCTCCACTCCAAATCATAACTGAATATTCAAAGAAAGAAAAAAAAAACCAATTTTTACTAGGTTTTCTGCTTAAAACAGGCACATTTTATGAAAGAGTAATGTGAAAATTTGAATATAAACTTGTATCAAGTGTTCAGGGAAGAAAGTCATAAGCACTTTTTATTATGTTGATTCAGGTCTCTACTTAAATGAGAGGTATCAAGCAAGACAGCTCAATTCCAGCAGTTTTAGTTCCATAGCTCCTGGCATGCCAGATCAGACTTACAGAGGCACAAAAGATCACAAGTTTACTTCTACCCTCTTCCCCAATTCACTGTTGGTTTTACTCATTTAGGCATCAGAAGGCAGACTGGCATCACATGTCCTTCCAGATGAGGGTGTGGAAGGCTGTCAGAGATCACAGCTTGGAGAGGTAGACACAGAAACCAAGTTTCATTTTCTCACCTTGCTCTTCTTGATAAAAGAATTGATGTATCATCATTCTTGACCACACCTGGTGTCACTTTCATCAGATATTCAGGAGCAGCCCATTTTGGACACTAACATCTCAAACCCTGTCTCCATGCCCTCAATTAAGACCATCTCATGTATATCCTCAAAAATTCCTTATGCTTCCATAGCCAACATGCCACCTCAACAATTTTGAGTGTTTTTTTTTTAACTGCATACTGCTTTCTTCTTTATAAACTAAAAAGCCGCATGTTATTTAAAAAATAATTTTTTAAAAGTATATTGATTTCTTAACATCACCTATTAATGTAAAGTTAGGGATAAAGCTGACTGAATAAACTACTCATTGTGTTTCAGACCCCAATTTTGTTCCCATATCCAGAATCTTGTTTTATTTGAAGAAATTGAATTAAATTCATATTTGTAAAACAGCAGTGAAAATACTCTCAGTAAGTCTTTGAGAACTTTATGTCCTATGTTTTTAAAAGAAAACTCCCATCCTATAGAAAATTCCACTACATCCTCCAAAACAGGTTTGCAAACTTCTGACTGGACTACACACAAAACCCTCCCCTATCCTCCTCCTTGATCTTTTTGCCAAGAGTCTTAATAACATAACCATTGTTTAAAAATGCTTATAAGGAAACAATCTGTCCTAAAAGCTTTGACCTAGGTCAGAAAATTCCTTCTTTCATACGGGAACATTATTAAAAAACACTCTAAATACTCACTTCTTTACCTTTTTAAAGCCCATTCTGCACTGGAGAAGTTTCCAGCACCCACAAATGATTCCAAAGTAATTTTCTAACATTTTCAGTGTTCTACAGTATTCAATGATCTTTTTTTAATCATATTATAACTCAGAAGTTCAACTTGAGTTTGAGACAATTATTTTGGGCTAAAGTTCACTGAAAGAATCCAAGCAGCATTTGCAGCACCAGGCTTTTAATAAGGTATGTACTGGCAATAGCCATATGAAAAGCTTTAATCAATGTTTATGGGAATGGCTCCAGCACCCTGGCTGGACAGATGAGTTCAAAAAGCACAGCATAAAAATGGTTTTGTGAAGGGAGCAGAAGAAAAGGGAGAAGAGGATTGTTAGAAAAGAGAGACCAGCAATCAGTCATTTTAGGAAAAATAAACTTTTTCTTTCAAAATGGGCCAGGTGGTAAATACCACTGGTTAAGCTACATTTATCAATTATTTTCTCCTTTCTTGCACTGACCAACATTAATACCAAGAGACATAAAAACCTCAGTGTTACATGTGTTACAGTGTAACAAGAACCTCTTTTTAAAATTCCAAGATAAACTTTTCAATGCCAGTCCTGAAGGAAGTTAAAACATTTAATTTTCTGCTACACCTAATCTGAAGAGAAATTAAGGAGTAACAATAGGAATTAGCTTGTTATTTCTTTTCATTGCAGTCATTAAAAAAATAAGCCCTCTCTGAACACAGCTAGCAAGAATCACTTATGGCTTGCTCTGTTTATGCCCCAGTACCTAAAACTACATTTTTTCTGCAAAATAATGTTTTCTCAGTTTAATCAGCACATCCTACTTAAAGAACAAGGAGTGCTTTACATGTGTACAATGCACCAAGAAAAAAGAAACTGCTTGAGAAGTATTTCCTTTGAATACCTTCTCATCAAAAACTCTGTATCCAACCTTACAGCATTTGTTTTTACATGTTTTCCCCCAAGACCATTTACATTCATGAAAGATTTGCTTAGGAAAAACTGAAAAATACATTTAATGACAATCAACACAGTCTAATGAGACAGGCTGTTATATTCCTCTGGCAGAGATTCCCTACAGACATTTGTCAGAACTGGCTGTGCTCTTTTCAAACTTTTAAGAACACCTGCAACAAACAATTTTTTTCAGTTTCCTTTACAAACAAACTACAGGCATTAATATGGCCCATGGAAGACCCTACATCTCAGACACACAAGACAAGGCCAGTGCTGACCCTCCAAATTCCCATCTCTCTCTCTCAAATCATTGTGTGGGTAATTCTGTGTTTTCAGATCATCCCTTCAGCTGTGCTTCCCATGTCAGAGGAGTTTTTGTTTGACTGTTTAGGAAACATGTTCAAGAAGACCAATTAGACAAGCATGCACACATCTCTTTGCCAACGTTTCTTCTCAACATTTTAGTATTTTAGCCAAAGGCCCATTTGGGCTTCTCTGAGAGGTGATGTGTCTCTTTCTGAAGGGACTGCACTTGCTCCTGCACACAGACTTTGTATGTAAGAGATGGTTTTCTGTGTGTAGCTTCCAGTTTATAACTACATCAATCTCACTGAAAATGCAAGCCTTTCACCAAGGACAGACATTTAAAACAAGGGTGTGCCACTTTCTGCAAAATTCTCACTACAGCACTGTTATGATTAGGCTGTTTATTCATCCCCAATAACCAATTATTCCCTATTTCCAGTGGGGATCAGAGAGTTTAGCCTTTTGAAATGAAAGAGCAGGCAGACAATTCTAGAGGTAATCTTCAATAGGGGTCAGTCAGAACCACAGAGCAATGCAGATCTCCCTGAAATCCCAACACAGATCCTGTCAAACCCATCTCATTTAATTACATTCACCAGCCTTGGCTGATAAAAGTCACGGTGCAGATGAAAGATTTCTGGAAGGGAGTTTCACGTGGTACCACATAAGAGTCTTACACAACCGGTACCACAGAGAGTCAAAAGAGCACTGAGTAAATGAAACCTGTAAATGAAAACTGCATCAGAGAGGCCATTGGAGAACAGATGCACCTACTGCAGGTTTAGCAGTGGTGTTTATCCAGGTCACCATTAGCAGCAGCAGGGTGGAAAGGCAGTCACTGATGACAGGCTTTGCATATCAAACACTGCCAGACACGTACCCAGGGAGGACAATGCTGTCATATTCAGCACCACAAGCTGCTTCAGAAGGTAAATCAGCGTTGGTTAATATAGTTAAAGGCCTGCTACTCATCAACCCAGGCTCTGGGCTCCTGCTGAATATCAGCTGAAGTTTGCTCAGTGGCTACAGTGAGAGTCAGCAGTTCCTCACTGAGCTCATTACTGCAGAGCTCAGGAAGGAGTGCAAACCCATCATTTCCTAATGCAGACAGCCACTGCTACAGCCAGGCTGCATCCTGGAGGAACTCTGGGAAAGAAGCAAATTTTCTGTATCCCCTGGCTGATACTTATTTTTTTCTCCTCAAAATAAGCCAGCAGAGTTCTGACACATTCAGGTACCATCCCAACTCAAGGACCATTTCTAATAAAATACATTTTAGTATCTATTTGAAATCAGCAGTTCAATGTAATCAAACAAAATATAAAAAATTTTTTTCCAGTAGTCTCAGCCTGAGCCTTCGGAGATTTTGTGGATAATTAGCAGTTCACACAATCTCTTCCTCACTCCATCTGGGACATGATATAAGCTAGCCTGGCTCAGACTGTCATGACTTCAAAGAAAGCAAGAATTTGATAAAGGTTGCTTTTTCCTACATCGTATCAAGATCTATAACCTCACTGTTTTTTAAATGTTTGCCCTCCTCTTTCAGGGTATCAGCACTTCAAAGATGGGGGGAAGAAAAAAAATCAACATTTATAACACTTCCAAATTCTCCTGAGTCTTTGACATGAGCTTTATATTTCATGGTTACTAAAGTGTCATTGAAATAAATGGTTTTCCCTGCAGAAATGTAACATATTAAATAAATAAATGAGCATGGATTATGCAAGTAGTATCAAAAGTTTCAGGCAAGCTCTCATAATACAAGAAGAAACTGAAAAATTTGGATACAATGGACAGAACAGTTAGCTACTATGAAAGTTATCCTAATATGTAACTCGCTTCTGTCTGAAAGACAGTTTCATTGAATATTCCCTATGCCCAAAGTCTCTAATCGTGATAATTTGCCAAAACTATCTTTAAAATACATAATCTCTGAAAATATTTTACTTGAACAATAGAACTATTGCATTTATGGAAAGTATTTTAGTTTTATAGTCAAAAATCCTTTTGAATACTATGTAAAATAATTGTAACAGGATTGCTTAAAGGCACTGAAAAATTGAAAAGCACAAAGTCAACAGGTTAAGAAAAAACCCTACTGCAATCCAAACATGTTTTTAAATAGACAATCTGGGCCACACCTAGAAAAAGAGGAGCATATTTTCTCTGTTCTCTATTTTCTTCAAGAAAAAGACTCAGATTGTCTTTGATAGAAAAGAACTATCACACAATAGTAGGAAGTCATAGATCACTGAAAGCAAACTGCAAATAAGCCAAACAAGAAAGAGATTCCCTCCTCACTGGTGTAACATCTTTTAGAGCAAAAGGAGCTTTCTTTGGTTTAGTATAAACTTCAAAGTGACAAACTCAAAGCTGCCTGTATTCCAGAGTAAAAGTCTGAGGCAGTTGTATCTGTATCTGCCTCAATTCATCCTCAGCCTCGTTCCACTATGATCTGCTGAACCAACAGTCCCACGATATTGTCTCACCACAATCAGGCTCTGTGTACAGCTTCTTGACAATAAATATATACAGAAAGAGTTTGCCAAAGGTTTAAATCCAGCGACCTGCACCTACTGGTACATTTGTAGAATTTAATAAAAATAATATTAAAATCTCTTATCTTTAATAAAGATAAAGAACTTCCAAGAACTTCTGAGGTCAGTCTTTTTTAACACCATTTCCAGAAAAACACCATTTCCATGACAAAAAGATGTCACACAGGTTTTACTCCCTTTCAACAGAAGTAAAACAGGGAGAACAGAAGAAGTGCCAGATGAAAAGTTAATGAAAAGACTCTTGACATGCCATTGGTTAATTATTGATGAATTTATGGAAATAATTTTTTAAAAATCAGAAGAGATTTTTTTTACATGAGTATTTTTAAATGACAGAAGTTGTTTTCAGAGAAGACTTTTATTCATATAAGGAAAAGGAATTGGAATCAAGACTCAAACACTTTGTTTCTGCATTTCTTAAGCACAGTACTACACGAATGACAAGGCTGAATGTTTATGATTTCTCACCATGCATTCATGCTAAATATATTTAGTCAATTAGCAGTGTTTCACAGACTGCAGCGGCAGGGCTGGCAAACCACAGATCGAACTCGGTTCATTGACAAAAACACCATTTCACACCCTGTTTGCTGCTCCTCTAAAGGCCATCGAGACGGGTTCTCCTCTGCACACATGACAGCAGTCTGTGCAAAGCTGATCGACTGGTACTGCTAAATGAGCTTTCCCACATGCAAAGAAATACAAATCCAGTTTGTTCTTCCAACTGACACCAGCCCTACACATCTAACAAGCAACAATCAAACATACAGATTTTGGTCATTTAATAAAAACAACTTTGAGATTAAGCATCTCAGTGGCAAAACTTCAAATATTTATTTCAAACAGTCACAAAACACTACATTATTATAATATATATATATATATATGCAATTATTATGCCTGCATAACTCCAGCAGATAATACTTCACCTTCTCTTAGCAAATATATCCAATTATATCCAACTTAAACCAGGCAGGCATTACAGTAAGAATGAGAAAATATTAACAACTTAAGAGCCTAATTACTGCCTAACTTCTTAAAACGCTGCACTGGACATTTACCTGGGAAAGCCTTCTCCCACCTACTGCTGAAAGTGGTGCAGTGATTTAGAGAGCTGGATGTGCTTTCTTTGGAGTTGCTGCTGTTGCCATACTTCCAGCAGCCAGCGCCAAAGCACATGCCACTGCTTGCGTAAACCAGACGATCAACAGTGTTATTTTAACTTATCTATTGACCCCAAGTACAATTGCCAGATTTTAGAGATTCTGCTGAATGAAGGTGATGAAAATATCACAGATTATCAGTTCCTGCTAATTATGAACACACTGATAGATTGTAGAAAGTACAAATACCAGAATCACTTCCAGCTTGTGGTTAATGAAAATAAAATCGTTAAAGAAAAGGCTAAAGCTACAACTCAGTGACGCTACAAAGTGACTCGAAGCAAAGAAGGATCAACAAGAAGCCCTTTAGTTACTGGCTCTCCACTAAATTCTCACTCTGTAAGACCAAATGCCTGTAAAAACACTGGATGCTTATCCAAACTTTGTGCAAATGGACAAGCTGGAAAAAACCTGCATCGGAACAAAACGCAGATTGTTATCGCGAACTTTTCACGCGTGCTGAGCTAATCCGCAAAACCAGCACAACTTCCATTCACAAGACAGAATTACTAGAACACTTCTCGTTACCTGAGCACCCGCTTAAATCACAGAAAAAAAAAATTAAGAGTGAGGCAAGGAAAAAAGGTACGAATCTCACGTTTTCCCAACCAAACTCAGCCACCTCCCCTCCTGAGGAGAAATCAGATCTGCCACATCCTTACATCTCGGGGCTGGAAAGCGCACGGATGAGGGCACGGAGCTGTGAGCCTTACCTGCCAGCGGCCGTAGCTGAGCAGCAGGAGCGCCAGGGGGATGGCGGTGCCCGACATGGCGTGGGTGGAGGGCATGCTGTACTCGGAGTTGTAGAAGACCTCCAGCTTCACCACGGGCGGCGAGGCAGGACGCGGCCAGCGGATCACATCCTTGGTGCACTGCCCCAGGTACATCACCCACACCCAGATAATGATGAGTCTCCGGCCCAGCCAGGCGTCCACATTCCAGATGCAGAAAGGGAAAAAGAGGATGTAGAAGAGCTCGTTGCCCAGCTCCGTGCCCAGGCTGAACAGATAGTAGAGGAAGCGGCTGCGGGTGGCAAACTCCTGGCTGCCGTCCTCCTCCTCCGTCAGCGAGTTTCGGCGCGGCCTCCTCCTCCAGCGCCGCGGGGTTCCCGCCGCGCCGGGCACGGCCCCGTTCCCAGTGGGATGCTCCTGCCCGCCCGCGGGGCCACCGTTCGCCACTGGCCCCCGTTGCTCCGCGCCGGCCCAGCCCGAGGGCCCCTCCACCCCNCGCAGAGCCGCTGGAACGCGGCCACTTTCCGCGGGTCTTGCAGGTGGGCGGCCAGCCGGGCCAGGCGCTGGCCGAGAGACATAGCGGCGGGACCGCGGGCGGGCTGAGGGCGGCGCGGGACTTCGTCTGAGGGGCGAAGAGGGGGACGGAGGCTCCGCGTTAAATGAAAGTCGCTCTCTGAAGAGAAACCCGCTGGAAGGCGAGGCACCGCGGATACCGCGGGACTACCCTCGCCTCACCCGGTCCCTCCCGCCGCTTGCTCCCTCACGCCCTCCCCGCTCGCTCGCTCGCTCCCTCCCTCACGCCCGCATCGGCCCCGCCCCGCCGCGCCTGCGCGCAGCCCCCACCCCGCGGGAAACGTCCTTCACGGC
>VXBC01011967.1:177240-210954 GCA_013399945.1 Ploceus nigricollis
GCGCGGCGTGAGGCGGCCTCGAGCGTGTGGGGCAGAGGCGGCGGAGGGCGGCCTGCGGGGTCGTTCGCGGTACCGCGGCAGAGCCTCCTTTTTCTCCTCCTTCTTCGTTATAGAAACACCGAATCAGTTGCGGTGGAAGAGACCTCTGAGATCATCGAGTCCAGCCTGTCACCGATCCTTGTCCACTAGCCCATGGCACTGATTGCCCCATCCAGTCTTTCCTAAAATACCTCCAGGCACAGTGACTCCACCAGCTCTCTGGGCAGCTCGGTCCCAGTCATCCTTTCCGTGAAGAAATTCTTCCTAATGTCCAACGTAAACTTCCCGTGGTGCTGCTTAAGATTTCTCAGAGCCAAAATCCGGTGGTGTAAATAAGAGAGGGAAGGCGGAGGCTGTGGATGGTCCAAGCCCCGGCGGTCAGGCCGGTTCAGCCGTGGCGGGAGGCCGTGACCCCGGGGCTGCGGAGCCGCTCAGGGAGGTTCTGCAGTGCCTGAGGCAAGCAGTCGTGTCTTGTCCCGTCTCCATAGTCGGGAGGAGACTGCACATCTCCTTGAGTGTGTGTGTGTGTGTAAGGCTGGGAGTTAGCAGGACCAGGATATGTGTGAGCAGGTACTTTGTAAGTCCGCAGTTCCTGCGGTTTCCACCCTGGAAGTGCTGTGAGAAATGCAGTCTCTGGTGTTCTCTGCTTTCTGTTGCTTCTGCCTGTACTACAGATGCTGCTCCTGCGTATTTGTATCTTGCCTTAAAATCAGGAGGTTAAAGAAGTGATAAACTGTTGTTTTGTGCCGTTTTTAAAAGGGTGAGCAATGTGACCCAAGCAACTGGTTAGCTTAAATCCTAACCAAAATAGAAAATCCGATGGGGAATTCAAATAATAAAAAATTGAAACAAAGGAATATGATGCAGATCTAGAGTGTTTTAGTTAAAATAGCTATTGATACTGTTTTGAGGAGGTACTTGATTTGGTGCTGTGTGATATTTTACAGTGCCAACAAACCATACATATAGAATTTGCTGCCATATCTCAAGAAGAAATCTGTACGATAACTTTGTTGAAAGACATGGTGTCTAAAGAGGTCCTGGTAGGAGGTTCCATGTCCTGCTACATTTTTAGCAATAATCTGGAAGCAGATCCAAACCTGCTGCTGCAAAAATTCAGCTCCAGGATTAATGGAATTGTAAATAATGATGAGGATGGGGCACTGATCAACACAGTTTGTACAAGCAGCTTGCTCAAACCTAGTGAGTTTTCATTCATCAAACCAAATAGCTGTCTATCTTAAAACCCAGGTGTGGAGACCATTACTGGAAAATAGAAGACTGTGAAGGTAGTGACTTTGAGAAGGATTTAAGGGTCAGATAAGTAAGCAATCAGATAAGGGCTCTCCTGTATGCTGCTGTGGCAGAAAAGGATTAATCAATGTATAAACAAAGGAATTAAAAAGTGTTTATTTTACCTCTCATGTTTGACCTCAATAATATCATCACAGAGTAGTGCATACAGTACTGGTTTTCAGATTTTAAGAAGCACATTGGAAAATAAGAGAGAGCAAAAGAATGAAGCAAAATGTTCTGGTGGTTGGAGAAAATGCCTTATGCTGGGATGTTTTAAGAGCTCAGGCTGTTAAAGTTATCTGGAAGAGAATTGGGAGGTGACTTGATTGTAGTGTATAGGAACATTCCTGAGGGGAAATACAGGATATTAAAGGGCTCTTTAATCTATTGAAGAAAGGCATAATAAGAAGTAATGGCCAGAGGCAAAAGCCAGACAAATTCAAACAGGAAATAAGACACACATTTTTCCATGGTTAACCACCAGAACACATTCCCAAGAGAAGCTGAGGAATTGCCATCATTTCATGTCTTCTGTTGAAGATCAGATGTATTTCTGAAAATTAGTTTTTAGCCGAGCAGAACTTATGCTTTATTTTATTGGATGAATGCAAGTTGAAATCTGATGGCTCATGATAAGCGCAGCATCAAGTTGATCTACTGGGACCATTGTATTTCAAATTCTAAGTGCCAGAAGCAGACATTTCATTTATTACCATGAGCATTAGAATCAATACTTTTTTTGCCTTGAAATACCTACACACCATAAAAAAGCTGATCTGAATTAAGCCTTTGGCTGCAGAATATATTTACTAAGAAAATAACTAAAGGTTTTGGCCTTTTCCCTCCTAAATTTACACTCTTGGGATTACTTGGGAAAATTTCTTTGCATTTTAATTTAAATCTGTGAAGGAGTAGATCCTTACCAGAAAATTCATTTAGTGCATTCTGGTTCTCTTGGCCTTGAGGCAGTTTTACATATTTGATGTTCACATTGTGAAATATTTCTTGTGGGATTATTATGCAGAGTGCTCAGGTAACTGCACCAAATGAATCCTGATAGATTTCCTATATTGTACATTATGTATATTTCTATGTGGCATATGTTTTCATCATACAGCCTTAACCTCACTTGAGACATCATAATGTAAACAATTATATTACCAACAGAGGAGCTGCTGTTACTGAAAGAAGGATGAATGAAATAAAAATAAGATTTCAGATCAGCAGCTTGGCAGAGAAACATGAAAAAATCCACCCCAAAATGGTACATGATCAATTTTTCTGTCTTGAGACTGGAAGGTGTGCTGTCATTTCTCTGCCTTCTGAGAAATGCTAATCCTGCAAGATACATGTGCTTCCTAATTTACATGCTTCCCTGGCTCTTGGGCAGAAAATGCAAAGACAGGAGCTGAAAAACAAGCTGCTGCCTCGTTTGTGCATTTTCCCAGAGTCAAGCCACAAACAATCTCCCCTTAAACACAGAACAAACTGAAATCTGTTAATTAACCAGATGACGAGTTCTGGAATGAGATCTGAATAACTGTACAGGGAGGGAAAATCAGCGATTACAAAGCAAGACTTGTCTTTATGGTATGTGCTTGGTAACTTAAAAAAGCAGAAAGTGTTTGTGTGTGTGGCTGAAACTTGTTTACTTTGACTTTGAACTGTTAGTGTGAAAATGGCATGACATTAATACTGAGGGAGCTTTTAAATTACCTCTGTGCATTTTAAGGCAGGTAACGATTGCAGTGGCCACTCCAGGAGGGGCGTGGGGTGTGCCCTAACACTGAACTTGGACAGAAATTGTGTTTCTTTGTAGTATCTGCAGAAGATGGCCCCAAGGCTGTTCTGGATCCGTTTCAGCTCAGCACACAAGGGCTGCCTGAGCTGACACCCATAACATGCATTTCCAAGGATGCCTGGCAAAGCAGCGCACTCGCAGCTTGTTCTGCAGGCTGGCAGGATTTGACAAGACAGCTGTGGCAATCGATGGCAAATGAGGTGCAGAGCACATCCCACTTAGAGCTGCTGCTGTCACAGCCCTGCCCGAGTGATAGGAGCAGCACCAGGAGTTCCTTTTTGAAGCAGAACATCTTGCTTGGCACCCATTTAGACGAGCACTGGTATTTAACACACCAGTTCTGCCTTGTAAAGATTTTAACAATTGCAGACCAGTTTATCCCAGCCAGCAGAAGCCAGTTGTTTTTCTGTCCTAATAAACCTGCAGGAGCAGGTGTCAGGATGTTCTCCAGGACTGAGGGATTGTTTTTTGTCATCACCAGAAATAGCTTGAATCCAGTCATCTTTTTGTGCCAAAGGCATGTAGGATAGCATTTTGTCAGGAGAATTAAGATTATTTCCCAGCATGAGGAACAATGGAAAGGAGTATCCATAGAGGTCTGAAGGACTGCCTTCCCATTGAAATAATTATTCTAATGCTACTAGGGTTGTGTTATATTATTAATGATGTTAAAGTGCCTGGAGTCAGAGGAAAGCTTCATTTTAGATGATTTTTGAATGTCAATGAATAAAATGTGCTAACCATATCCGGTTTATTATTAATTTTTAAAGAAATTGGTGAGTTGAGTGCCCAGATTTGAGAAGGCAAGAATATATTTATTATAAGGTTTATTATAAGTCTTGAAAAATACATGAGAGAAAAAGGGAAAATGGATTTTAATTCTAATTAATGCTTATTGCTCTAAGCAAAGAAAAAAAAAAAAAAAAGCCTGGGAGGGTTTTGATTGGTTCTTGAGTATGAGCTATTGCAATAGCTCAGTGAAGGAGCTGGACAAGTGCTAATGTACCAGTACAGCAGTGGGAAAAAGAACAGACTGAAGGGTTTTCAGCTCACTTAGGCTGTACTTGGTTGTTGCTGAGTCCTGCACAGTACTTTTCTTCATAAGCAATTGAAGGTATTAAAATATTGCTTATCTCTGTAAAAGTTACTGCTCATGAATCTCAGGGGTGGCTTTTTCAATGGAACTTTAAGGAATTTAGCTGTCTAGTAAAAATGTATGTAATGAGCCAATGTAGCACTTCTTTTAGATAATGTGTAACAACTATGTCATTCTGCATGGGCAAAAAAACCCAAAAATCTTCAGTACTTTGGAAAGAATAAGGTTTGGTTCTTGTGGGTTTTGGGGGTTTTTGTTTTGTTTTGATTTGGTTTTTTGGTGGTATTCTAATTGCTATGCTAAAAATTTTACCATTGCAATAAAAAAATTAATTCAATGACTTGCTGCAATCTCCTGATTTCAATTTAGCCTGGTTATGCATTTATTTCTGCAGGATAATGCTCTAAGTTCTGTATGGAAGTGAACCTTTTTTGTTGGTGGTGGTGTTTTATAACACTTTGCCTGTATTATTTACTTTGTTAATCTGTTAAATTGTGCACATGCAGTGCTTTGGCATTTGGGCACGCTAGGGAAAGGTCACTGGGTACCTCAGAAATCTGATCCCTTGGCAGTCTGGAAAAATTGAAAGATGAAGGCCCAAATAACATTACCTTAGCAATAGGACCATGAGCACCAAAAGCAGAAAGCACAGGCTTTGTTTGAATGGTGTTTTGCTTCAGAGGTACAAGCTTGGATTTTGCAGGGAATAGAATCAGCTGGCTTTGGTGTGTTGCTATTTTAGCCCAGGGTGGCACAGCAGCACATGTCCTCATGTCACAAGATGCATTTCTCATTATACTGCTGCCTCATTTAGATGAGAGCCAAGTGTGCCCATCATTCCAGAGTCTGCCCAGCTGCTTGGGTTGGTTTTTCTTTTTTTTTCTCTGCATGTCTGTATGGGCACATAATCTGGAAAAGGCACAGAATTTTAGAGACAGTGTGGTGGTATACAGATGCCAGGTGGGCAATGCTGTGATTTGTTACAGCAAACAAGAATAGAAAAGTTGAAAATAAGTAATAAAAGGGACTGCAGTGATGGAGTCTCCTCTCTAAAGTTGTTCTAGGAATGCAGTTGTTATAGTCCTTTCATTCTTCTGTGAACTTAAATCCATGGATTTAACCCTGTCACATGCCATCTCAAACACAGTTCAGATAAGGTGTCATTATTTAAGGAGTGTTTCTGTTGTGTTAAAAATGAGATTATTCCATTTTCAACATTATCTTAAAATACATTTATCTCAGTGTCTTACAGTTCTTAATTGGCAACACATCAGAACAACTCTGTGAGGGAGTAGAACACATGATTACCACCCCCTTAATTTTACTACTGGGAAAAAGATACTGATTTGGTAACAGTTTCATTACACTTCCATTTCTTCCATTTTCCCGTGTTCTGTAATTTTAAAGTTTTTATTCAGTGATGTGCTGACTGTGTGGTGAGAAAATGGAGATTGTTTTTTTCCCCCTGTGGTTTCTCAAAGAGACTAACAAATCCTAAAGCAACAATAAACCCTTGGTCTTTTTGCCTCCTCATCCCAGGATTTAGAATTGAAAATAATTAAATTTGGGGAGGCAGGGGAGACATTGGTTGCTTTGTAGGTGGGCAGAGTACACTTGCTCTTTTTCAGAAACACACACAAAAATTTAGAAAAAGAGGAGGAGGTTTAGGTTCCTGCTTTTTCTAAGTTTGAGCTAATAATACCTAGTTTGGGTGTGAAACTCTCATTTCTGGAAGTTGTTTCTTCACTCTGGCTACCAGGGATTAAGTTGTAGATTAAGTTGTCACTTGTTTTCACTCAGAACAACTGACTGTGCTTTCATTCCCAAGCTTTCCTTTATTATCTACAACATTTTTCCATGGAAGGGGCAAGTTGCTAACTTGTGCCTGCACATATTTGGGTGCCATCACTCTGTTATTTTATAGCTGGTTTATTACTAGCAAGACAGCAGAGGAGGAGTAGAATTAAAAAACCCCAAACAACCAAAACTTGTGCCCAGCCCTTCATCAACCTGGAGCCCAGAATTAGAGGGTTCCCTCTTCCACACTTCATCTGGACTCTGGTGGTTATACCATACTTTCAGCCTTTTTATCCCTGGAATTTCTGCAGATCCCTCAGATACTTGTCCTTTAAGAAAGGAGTAAGTTCTTTCATGCTGTCTGGCATCAATTGCAATTCCTGCACATTGGGCCGAATTTTGCGTGCAGGAGTGGCAATTACATCCGTGTCTGAAAGCCAACTGTGCTGCAGGGGCAAACAGCTGCTGAGAGCTCCTGGGAGCAGGAAGATTCTTGTTGGAGCACGCTGAGAGCAGCAGGGATCCCTCTCCTCGTTCCAGGAGCAGAACCCGCTCACTGATGGGACAGTTCAAGGGCCTTATCCCCAGTTCAAGGGCCCCTTCCTAGGCCATCACAGAGTTGGGAGGGCACCTAGGAAGGTGATCACATCCTAGGAATTACAGCTTTGTGGAAAAAAACAAAAAAAATCTCCTTTTCAAGAAACTAGAGCCATTCTGATTCTTCAGACTCATCAAAGGGTTGCACACCACACCACAAGAATGGGAAGGAATTCATGGGAATCAGCCTGAAGAGCAGGAGCAGAAAGTTCACCACGTGGCATCCCATGACATGAAAGGGAGGAGCATGTTCAAATCTTCCCATCAGGCTCAAAAGTTCATGTGTAGGTAACTAGGCAAGGCTTAGATGTGCCAAATAAATCCCTAGGGAAGAGGGATTTGATATGCTGAGAGAACCACGATGCAAAGTATAAGATGTACAGCTGAGAGGAATTTGCCTTTGCATTCACAGATGTGTGTTTTACTCAGTTCTGGACTCTTTTTCTTGGAAGATCACAAATTGCCAAGATTATGAAATGGAGCAGATTCATGTTCAAGGGTGTGTCAAGTTACTCATCCCTTGAGTAGGAGGAGTGAAAGCTTCCCTAGGGTCCTTTCTGACAACATTGATTCATCTTCTATTCAGAGGGGGAAAAGAAGCCACAGTTTGGGAAACGTGTTCGTCATTCATGGAATCATTCACTGGAAAAGGCAGATACCTTGACAGACAGACCAGGAGATCTACATGCAGATGAGAGAGTTGTTTGGAGTTGGCTGATAATAAACAAAGTGTGGGGATGGCTCTGAAACTCCATCCCACACCTCAGACAGGACTGAAAGGGAGATACCTTGAATTCAGTGCAATACAGGATCCACTGATGGTAGTCAGTTGTGATTACTTTTATAAATAATTGGGTAGATGCCACTTTTTTACAGGGTAGGATTCCCGCTTTTGATATAAATGTCAAGTGGTCAGAGCTCTTGCCAGGGAAGGACATTTCTTAGCCCTTTTAACAATGTAATAGCCAATATTAATTAGCTCTCATTGTGGTCCTGTTTGTTGCAGGTGAATTGAGAATATTCAACGATATCGCCAAGAGCCTTTTTTTTTCAATCTGCTGAAAATGCCAGCAATCCACCTCCATCAATCTTCCATCTTCAGAGTGTTATGTACTCCCAGTCCTGGGGAGGTTCTCAGGAAAAGGCCAGGTGTGCTCAGCACACATGGTGATACTCAGAACAACTTGCCTGCCTTACTGCTGCGCCCTTTTTCAGGTAATGCAACCCGTGCATCCCAGGGCGATTCAGAACCTGTATGACAAGTATTTGGGATGGAGCCAGTGGTTCTGCCAGCTCTCGTTCTCAGGGTAACATTTGCTGCTCTTTTTAATTACACAGAAAGTGCTCAGAATTATGTATGTGTCTGTGATATTTCACAGAATCACAGAATATCCTGAGTTGGAAGGGACCCACAAGGATCATCAAAGTCCAGCTCCTGGCCCTGCACAGAACACCCCACACACGGTTCCCTAGAGCATTGTCCAAATACTTCTTGAACTCCAGCAGTTTTGGTGCTGTAGCCATTTCCCTGGGGACCCTGAGCCATTTCCTCAAATGTAAATTAATCCTTAAAATATCATCATGAAGTAATTAGATGTTTGGGGTGGTGAGTTAAAATACGTAGGGTTATGTGCCTTGCCCTCAAACATCCAAGTCATTAAATAAATGCACTGTCATGATGGATAGGTTCTACAATATCTGCATTGGGCACCAGAGATGGGACTCAGGTGGATTCACCTGAACAAGTTCAAGAATACTACCTATCTTCTAGATACCTATCAGGGAAACTGTTTTCTGCTGTGGCAGCTGTTTGAGCCTAGAGGTATGTAAAAATTCCTACCACCAACTGTCCTGGCAGTTCCCTAGGTGACTAAACTGGGCTGCCATGCCTGCACAGGTGTCAGTGACCAGTAGAACCAGGCCCTCAGCCTGATTCAGGGACACAGCAAAGGCATGACTGTTCCACCTGGGTCCCTGGAGGAGCCCACTCTGCTTCAGAGCCTTGTAGCACTGAGCCAGTGCCATTCATAGAAAAACCACAGGCTTCTGTGGAAAGGGTAAGGGAAGAGAAGCAGCAGAGCCTCCTTCCATTTATCTTAATAAATGTAGTCAGCTAGGGAGTGAGAAATCTCAATTCAATTTCATCTTGGCCTGATGGGATGCAACCCACTCATGAGTCAGAAGGCTGTTGTAGCCACTAGGTTATGGCATAATCCAGGGCATTGTGTCTTCCATCCCTCCTCCTGATTTTAAGACCTCTGTCAGAGGAATGGAAAGAGATCTAGCATTGCAAGTAGTGCTGTGATTGTGATGTTGGAGATCCACATTTGGTGGAGCTTCACTGCTTCGGCTGAGGAGGGAGCAGAGACTGGATTAGGTGTTACCTCCCACGGGTACTGGGAGCTGCAATTGGAGGCCCCTGAAGTCCTGCCCTTGGAGTTCAGTGAAATCAGTCATGCAAACAAGTCATGCAGCTGTAGGTTTGGAGTCAGGATATGTAAATGGTAGAATTTGGCCAAGAACATAAGACTGCTGATTCACAGAGCTGTGGAGCAACCATGCTTGAAGCATAACTTGAGGATGCAGCAGCTCTGTGTTTGTTTGCCTGTATGTCTTTTGATACCTCCCTCGTGATCTGCTGTGGCCCCTGAAAGAAACCAATAAAAGATGATGTATAGTAGGAGAAGCATTTTTTTAAAGAAATTGCTAATTTTGGAGGCAGTAGGAGATATGTAACTTTTTGATCACTGTATTTTAGGAAAAAAATTGTTTATAACATGACTAGAGGAACTTGCAATGTAGGTTCATCAGTTAAGGACCTAAGCACTCTCAGGATTGTGTAGTTTTGCACCTCTGTTGCACTAGAAATGACACACTGCTGATGAAGGGGCTCTTCAAACCAGCTTAGCTAGACAACAAAGGAAGATAAAACACTATTCATGAAGGGGCTGGAGTTGTCACACTCACTTTGTCTTAAAATTTGCAGGTTCTCTGGCCAAACAGATGGTTTTATCTTATCTCTTCTAGGCTGGAAGCGTTCATTGTTTGGAATCTGATTTTGCCTTATGACTGCGGTGCTGTCCCCCTCTGTATGATGTATATATGTGCCCATACACCTTTTTTATTGTGCCTTGTTCTCATTAGCTCTGTCTGCCCTCTCCCCTGCATTGGTTTGGTTGATACTTCACCCACATGTGCAGTCAGGAGAACTCTTCAAAGTCCCTTTGGCTTTTTGTACATAGGATGTCTGGCAGAGCTTCTGCAGCCACAAGCTCTGCAACCACTCCTGTCCTACTCTTTAATCCTACCAGCGAGCTGCTGGTGCTCACACTTCTGGTCATATGGTAACACCAGGGTTATGTTACTATATTCCATATTTTTTTCACCCTTTAAGTGCCAGCTGCAGAAAAGCACAGACAGTGTCCTCCAGACAATGCCAATAACAAGAGCATAAGTGGATTTGTTATGGAAAAAAATAAACACCAGACAGAATCACTCTCTTAGAGTAATTTCTTTCTTGGATATGGCTTGTAAGTCCTACGTAGGACAGGACTTCCTCATTTTTCCTTAAGAACTTGGACTTCATTAAGAAACTGGAGACACAGGGTGTCAGAGCTGCTGGAGAACATATCATATGTCCTTGGATGAGTAGAGAATAATTATCCAATATAATTTATAAAACCAAATCATAAACAAAGCATAAGTAAAGTTAAAGCTTCCTAGATACAATCACAGGCTTCTGCATATTATCCAGTGTGTAAATAGAGCTTACCCTTCTGTCCTAGAGAAATTTCCAGCCTCTGAGTCTGCAAGATTTGGCATTCTTGCCAATAGCAACATATCCAAAGGATAATGTGGAGAACAAGGCAAACATGGTATAGCAATGACTAACAGACATCTTTCAGGTGTAATAAGAACACCTTCTTTGCCTAACAAAATCACCACCCTCCAACAAAGCCCACACTAAAATGGGACCAGGACTTCCGTGTCCAGAAGGAAATCACATCTAAATGATGCAAGAGACTGGTCATCATCATCATGCTGCTGTTGCATACCATGTCCAGTGAAATCCTGGCAAACAGGACTTCACTCAGGTGTCAGACCCTTGTTAAACAAATAAGACCCTTATAGTTAAACAAATAAGGCAACTACCTGCAAGAGTTTTAATGATGACATGGTAAAATTTTTTCCTGTAATTTAACAAACTGGTTTCCTTTTTGAAACAAATGCTTGGAAAAGCCACATGTGAGATTCTCAGTGTCTGTTGGGGCACAGTCTTGCAGCACCCCAGCAAGGTGAGCAGAGCAGCCCTGGTGACACCAGCTGGAATCAGCTGCAGAGCTGCAGCGCAACGAGAAAACAGCGAAGCCACAGCAGGGAGGAAGGGCAATGCTCAAGCTAGGAAGGCAAGTCAAGGAGGTCAGGGCAGGATCAGGCACAAGGCCAGGCAAATCCCAGCCTGGAGGAGACTTCTCACAGCTCTCTTCCCTTCAGTCTTGTCCCAGGTTACAGCGCTGGCCCTGAACATGGGCACCAAACCCCTTGCAGCAGGGTTGAGGGCTGTGTTGGTGCTCAAACACCCCTGACACTCTAAAAACTAAAAAGCAGTTGTATTTGTTAGGGCATGCAAAACACTTGCAAGAAAACCTCAAACCAGCATAAATTACAAATCTGAAACTCAGATCAGGTTCTGTGTAAGCCTGTCTAAGTTTTATGATCTGTCTCACTGAACCTGAGCCATGCCTTCAGCAAATCTGGCTTGAGTTATATATTTTGGCTTAAATGGTTTAAAACCTGAAGTTTAAAAGCTTTGTGTAAATAGCCATTTACAGCCTTCTGGTTTCAGCAGCTTTTTGGCCACATACAGTTACTAATATAACAACTCTTTTCACATAGAGGTGGAAGAGGCCAGCCTGCAAGGACCTGGGTGGCACTTAAACAAAGACCTTAGAAAATGACACCTTTTACTGTAAGAGGTATTTCTTACAAGGCAGTCTGTGTAGGTTTGCAGCATGAAGTGATCTCCAAATTAAAGGCAGTCACACTATTCTCCCAAGTGTGTCATTACAAAATAATACCTCTTTGTAATACCCCACCATGAAATGTTTAATTTCCAGTAAAGATACTGACTAGTGCTGTGATTCTGCAAGGGATTATCTTTATGCATCGTGCTCACACATTCCTTTGAAGTCACAGGGAAGGCACTCAGTGTTGGAAGTTGAACATGTTTGGATCTTGACAAGGTCATAAAATGTTTGGAATTAATTTTGAGAAGCCTGTGGACCTACTGCTAATAAAATTAAGATGCAGCTTCCTTTCTTAGTGTTGAAATAGTCCCTGTAAAGATAATAAGTAGATCGAAATATAAAGAAATTATTTAGGTGAACACTGATAGTTTTTTAATAGGCCCCCAAGGCTCTCTTAACTCCAAATAAAGTTGAGAGGAGCCAGAAGTCTTTAACCCCTCTGCAAGCAATCATATTGTTAGAAAGAATAAACCTTATCAAGTCCTTTTTCTCCCTGTGCTTCTGTACCAGTAACAGTGAAATAAGGACACTGATTTCCTTTGTAAATCAAATGGTGAAAAGCACCAAAAAAGTTGTTATAAATGCAATGAAAACCTGCTTTTGTGAATAATTTCCATGTACCTTTCAGATGCAGGATCTTTGGCACTCATGTAGAAAAATATTATTACATTGAATCCACTGATGTTTCCTTACCACAAGCAATTAAAATATAAAGTATAAACTGCCCATACAGTCCTCGAAAAAATAAAATTGATACTTTGAAAAAGCTGTTTTCACATTCTTTCCTGTGTGGTCTAACTACAGTCAAAATAACTGAGAATATTGGATTAAAACAATATTTATTTTTTGTGCTAGAAAATGGATGCCAAAATATAGCAAAACAGTAAAAGCATCACAGCACACACGTGTCCCATATTAGCACAGAACTAACAAAAGATGATGGTCCTGACAATGACAAGTAAAAAGCTTTGAGAGGAAGACCTGACAGAAATACCAGCCCTGTGGAAAGCATCTCACATCTTCCCATGACCTATGGGTTTGCAGTGGGTATTTCCAAGGACTGGAAGAAGGGCAGGGCCCTTGTGGGCAGGAGGTGGCCCTGGATGCTGGGCACAACTGGGAGAGGTGTCCAGCCCTGGGCTGTCACTTTGATATCCCCACCTGGGTGCTGCCTCCTCTGCCAGTGCTTGTGCCCACTGAGAGCCACCCTGCTGAAATCCCTTTGTGCATCCAGACCTGCAGCACGCCAGGAAACAGCTCTGGCACAGAGACCTCACCTCTCACTGCTCATGCACCACAGCTGTCTGCTCAGCTTGTGGGCACAGGGAGATAAGAAGAGGTGACAGACATTCATGGAGGGGAGTGTTGAAAACAATGCAGAGCTGGGGTCAGAGCTTGCTTCCACACGGACTCTTCAGCCACATGAATAATCTCCATAAGGTGAAGAGGAGGAAAGAGAGCGTTTCACTTGGAAAATGTTCTTTATAAAGAGCAGAGTTGACAGAGGAGGGAAGAGTTTGATTAGAAAAAATAAAGTCACAGGACAAAATTTATGGACTGTTGGCACAAGGAGGGGAGGCTGCAAAATGGTTAGCTGGATGAAGCTAAGGAAAAGAAATTGAACTGTTTTTTAATTACTCTATCTGGGAGAAGATTATATAGAGATTAAGGGAACTGCATGTGTGCAGAGATAATGCAGCTTGAGGGGCAGCCAAGAGATCAGAGGTTGTTCAGAGGTTCACCACTTTTCCAGTGCCTTTCAGCAAGTGAAGCCACAAATTGAGGCACTCTCTGGCCAGGAAGCACTGCCAGCACTCACAGGTTCAAACTGTGCCAGGCCAAAGCAAAAGCACAGATTACAATGCATCTGTCTGAGTGTGAAAAATCAAAACTTCATTTTGATTAGGATAATTCTAACCTAAAGATCAACTTAGACATGCACCTACACTGAGATAACACAGATGGCTCTTGCCCATGCTCTATGCCCATCAAAAGCTGTGTTCCTGCATCCATGTGGTGCCAAGCTCCAGCAAAAAAGCCCCTGGGAGCAGAGTATATTGACTTTGAATCAGCACCAGGCTACTGTGATAACACAGCTTTTAGCTGGATTATACCATGGACACTTATGCTGTATAAATGTGGCTTGAAAGATGCTTGTATAATGAAAAAAAGCATCACATATTCCTAATTGCTTTATTTATTCAGTTATATTACTGCAGAATCACAGATTCATTAAGGGTATAAAAGACCTCTAAGATCATTGAGCCCAACCTTTGGCCAAACACCACCTTGTCAACTAAACCATGGCTCCAGTTGTTTTTTGAACACCTCCAGGGATGGTAACTCCACCATTTCCTCAGGCAGACCATTCCAATGCTTAACAACTCTTTCTGTGAAGAAATTCCTCCTGATGTCCAGCTCAAACCTCCCCTGGTGCAGCTTTTACCGAGCATCAGTTTTCTCCAATAAATTTAACTACAATCTTCCTCTTCCCTCAGAAATCCAGGGCTTCTGAGAAAGCTGTGTATTGAAAACCAGCTGCTGTAAAAACCTGGCTGCTACAATCAATGCAGAGACTTGGATCCAAACAGCACAAATCAGGACATGGCAACCAAGAGCACACCCTGCTGCAGCAGTGCAGAGCAGCTCCTGGTGTGTTTTTCTCAACCTCTTGCCCAGCTGTGTCCATCTTTGCTGAACATCTGGAGAGAGGAACCAGCTTTACACAGGTATTCCAAATGAGACTCTGCTGTTTTCTAAAGCAGGACCCTTCTCCAAACTTTTCATCAATAGCTGACTTTCCTCTTTCAGATCTTCCCTCCTGTGTGTTAAATTAGTTGCAGAATTAGCTCCCCCCCCCTAAAATTTACATGCAGATTGCATGTGTTCTACCTGAAAGAGCTGTTCATGCAACTTTTCCCACCTCTGAAGGGCACTCGTCAGGAGACAGCTCCATGGTCTCTCTCCAGTGAATATATGACTATTTTTGCAACAGAAAACAGGAGTTATATATGTGAAAGGAAGGAAAGTTTGAAATGAATGAAAGAATGCAAATCATGAGTTCATCTACCAAATTTCTAACATCTTTTAGGTCTGTCTCTGCCCAACTCAGCTTCTTTGTGCTTCAAATAAAATACATTCTATTCAACATGGAAAAACTTAAATAAAAACTCAGGGGAGAGAGGTGGGTGTTTATATTTTTTTAACACTGCTGTGGATTTGCAACCCTCATTCTCCTGCCCATTCTGCTGTGTACACAGTCAATGAGCCCCTCAGGGCTTTTCTTTTTGGGGAAAACTTCAGACACTGAGTGATACTTGAAAAACACACTATCCATAGCCAGATATTTGCAGTGTTTAGATGTGAGCAAAGATCTGTAATTAAAATGGTTAAGTTTAAAAAAGGAGTAAAACATCTGAGAAGACAAAGCTGGATTTACTCTTCCTGAGAACATGGTGAGGCAACGCTTTACATTAACAAATACATGTGTTACTAATTGGTTTATGCTAATGAATTACAAAAATTACTATTATAAAATTCGACACATGCACTATTTTGCAAAGTTCCATAGCTACACAGAAATATCTGAGCAGATACCTTATGATGCCCAAAATCTGGGAATAACCAGCTGTAACAAAGTCAAAACAAAGCATTAGAAGGACAGATAAGGGATTGGTAAAGATTTGACTGTAAAACTATGGGAATTGAAGAGTTCATCTGCTGAAGGATGCCTTAGCTTTGTTCTCTCTTTTCCACCGGTTTGATGGTTGCACTTGGGAGCAGATTTCCCCTACTTGTAATGACTTTGGAGAACGAGGTACAAATCATGGGGTGAAAAAGCCACCTAGTGGTACAGGGACATAGTGCCAGGCAGGAGCAGGTACCTCTGAATTCCAAGGAAAGATTTGTTCTCATGCTGGGACACCGTGCCCTGGCATGTTATGAAGGGTATTTATTATTATTCATAGAAGTCTGGAATGTGTACTGTGGGTGCATGAAACCAACATGCAAATTAGAGAAATTTTCCAAAGGACAGCACCATGAAACATTGTGTTGGATCATTGCCTGTTTTATATGTGCTGTGTAGACAAAAATATCTCATTAAGAGCTATTTCAGAGAATTAAGAGGATGAATGATTTTGCCTCATTTTTCTTTCCACCTGTCCAAATAAATGTAGGAGTTGCTATAAGCCCAGCTGTCCAGAGCACAAAAAAGAGAAGAAAGGTTATAAAGACAACACCCATCTGTACTTTTTATTTTAATTTTAAAATTTAAATTTCATTGTGTCATAGCTTTGAGGCATGACAAGTCAGTGCATTTGCAGAGCTAAGAACTGGTTATCCATATCCATATCCAGAGCACATATAAGTGCTCTGGATCCACTGGTGATTCTTCTGAGAATAATTTCTACATGTCCTGAAAAGGGATGGGAAAGCCAATCTGGGGAAACAAAAATTCACCCTCTAGCAAAAGGCAGCTGGGTAGGGCTGATCAGGGCACTGCATGATCAACATGAGAAAGGCTGTCTCCTCTGAAAGGCTGAGAGTGCTGGGGGATGATTACAACAGCTCCATTCCTTCAGGACCCTTCAGCTCAGCACAAGCAGCACAGAGTTATCGCAAGAATGAAGGCATATCTCCCTTTGGCACACCAGTGATTAAACCTGAGCCCGTGTAAAGAGTAATAGAACAGGCAGCATGTTCTTATCTAAGTAGTCAAAATGCAAAGTCACAGCCTGTGTGCTGAGGTTTGGGGTTTATAATGCCAAGGTCTTTGCAGCTTTGTGCTCAAAGCAGAGTGTTCTCATTTGCAGATTCGTCTGTGAGCACACAGATCAGGGAGCTCTGCAGGCATGAGGGATTACACATTGCACAGCCAGGCCTCACGGGGCTCTTCAGCCTGGGCTGGTTGTTGAGTGAAGGAGAGAGAGTGGGATGACCATGCCAGGCTACAGCTAGGTTAAATAACTGCTGGAAACTGTGGGACTGTGCAAGCACACACACCAGAACACTCCTGACTGCAGCCCCTCTGTAACACGTGCATCCAGCTGTGAGGATCTGTGAATACCACAAGGACCAAGCAGCCCTTGGTCACTGCCCACCTGTCACCTGAGGGAAAGGGGATATGGCAAAGCCCTCAGCTGTATAAGGGACAGATAGGAACGAAGGGGACTGTGAAAATGAAGCCTCTTTAGGTAAATGAATTTCATCTTCAGAATGGGAGGCTTAACAAGTCAAGCTAGGCAATTAGAGTAATTACCCCTAAATGTTTAATTACATAAATGCATCTGCAAATACACGCCAGGCCTGAGGTTTCCTGCCTGTAGTAAATGCATGAATGTGCCGATCTGTGCATCAAATAAATCACAGCATTTAGGAATGTGAACTGGCAGAACTGCATCTGCTGAGCTAGAGGAGGAGGGAAGACATGTAGGAAAATACCTGCAAGTACCAGCATTGCCCCAGTGGACATGGAGCTTGGCAGCCAGGGAGGCCAGGATGTGGGAGTAGGGAGCAAGGACAACCAACCCAACAACTGCCATGTGGGATCTGCTCCAAGCTCTGGGGTGTTGTTCTGAAGACTACAATTTCTTCTTTTTGCAGCATTTGGCCACCATAAGCCTTTTAGGCACTCTTGAGGCAGGCACAGTGTGGGCGAAGAGAAACCTAAACCAGGGGGTTAGAAATCTGGGGCAAAAGGTAAAAGGGATCTGGGAAGGAAATTTTGGAAATGTTCCCCGTGTGTAGGGTTGTGAGGAGCAGCATTCCCAGCCTGTGCACAAACATTACACATAGCTTGGAGTAAATTAGTCAGCTTTCCAGATGAAGGTAAAGAGAAACCCATGTGTGAGAAGGCACACACAGGCCTCCCAGGACACTCATATTGGGCTCTCCATGCTCATTAAAGCTAACAGGAGGCTAATTAGGGTGATTGGGTGTGGGAGTTGTGCCAGAATGCCTGAAAGCACTGGAATTTATAGGTGGACTCAAGGCTGCCACATATGCCCTGCTTTTCTCTGGTTAAATCCTTTCTGTTTGGTAAAGATTTTCAGAGATGCAGCAGCTGAAATCCCAACGGACTCTCTCCAGGAGCGCTTCCCACAGGTCAGGACATCCTGCACAACTGCAGAACCTGCATGCTGTGCTGCACACAGGTGCAGCAGGTCCTCTGCTCCCCAGAAAGCCTCAGCCACTGGGGGCACGTTCAGTCCAACTGCTTGGTACCCTTCCCAAAATTGTGGGATTCGTAAGTCTCACCCACATGGACACCACAGTCACACAGGGAGTCTCACCCAATGCTGATAGCCTTAAGTAGGACTGTTTCCAGGCAGGGCAGTCTCACCTGTCCCCCATTTCCAAGGTTTAATAAAGACTTTTGAAAGACTTTGGGAAGTCTCTCTGGTTTGCTCTGCATTCACTTTGGTGACAGTGAAGAGAAATGTGGAAATCTCATGAGCAAATGTTCTCTGATTAAATGTCTGCAGTAGCTTTTCCTGGTATGCCCAGATTCCTGAATCTCCCCTAGCACAGATCATTCCTTTAAATGCATTTTCTTCATCTATCACCAAAAATTGTAATCAGTAGAAATCTAACAGCCTTCTACATAATTCAAGATGCAGGAGAAATGACCCGAAACTTCTTACACCAAGCTGTTACAATCCCACTGTCTGGTTTTTCAGGGAAGTTTCTTTGCTGCCCTTCCACAGTTCAAGTGTTCTGACTGTTATTTAATGAATCAGGTAATTTCCATTTTTTTAAAGTGTGAGTTCTGCCTATCTGCAAATTTCACCTAGTACTTCTGCATTGCATCCCTCAACTTTTAAAAGGTCACGTAGGAGCCTGTTCAAATCAATGGTATCACCAGTTGTAGAGTCACCATCCCTGCAAGTGTTCAAAAAGTGTGTGGATATGGCACTTGAGGACATGGTGGTGTGCTGGGCTTACAGTTGGACTTGATAATCTTAAAGGTCTTTTCCAACCTTAAAATCTGTGATTCTAAATCAGATTCTATTATTCTAATTTTGTTGTAAAGTGCTGCTTAATAAGGATAGCAAGAACACAGGCATGACCTGTATTTTTCTGCTTGGGCAGAGGCTGGACCAGCTGACCCAGTATAGCCCCTTCCAACCTTAACCATTCCATGATTCTGTGGACCTAGAAGCTACAGATCCATAACAAACTACTGCAAAGCTTGAGAAAGGATAGATTAAAGGGGGCTGGACCTTGGGAGCTGCACATCAGCCCTGAATACACAGCTGGGAAATGAACCCTTCTGCTTCCATTGCCTTCTGCTTCTTCTGCACTGACTTGTACTTTGTGGGTGCATGGTGGGCACAACAATCAGCCACTGTTGGTAAATAAGTAAAAAAGGAGCACTGCTGCTTCATCACCTTGATTGGAGACTGGAGGAGGTTTCCTGAGTCTCAGCAGCGAGTTCAGACATCTCTGTGGGTGTTACAGGAAAGAGTTGGGGCACAGGGAGGCATCGGATCAGTAGCATTGAAGGTTCCAGGGAAGCTGTGACATGAGTTGGCACATGTAAGGTGACAGCAGCTCTGCCACCTCCATTCTCACATTAGCCAGAGCACAGCTTTGCTGTCCAAGCCCTCGGGTTGGTGCTGGTGTGTCTTGTCTGGGTGTTTCAAAAGAGAAAGTAAATACAGAAGCGTGTATGGTGGGTCTGTAATACTGATACTGTCTGGCCAAAGAGGCACTGCTGGGAATTGATTTTCAGCCTCCAGATCTGGCATTGGAGGCTGGAAGAGAATCCTCCCAGGCAGCCAAGTGCAGACGTGGTTGCCTGTTCAATACGCATCGCTGTTCCCATGCAGTGCACTCCACTGAGCAAACACAGCTCCGTGCTGGCAGGGATTACTGTTTGTTCTCTCCAGCTGCAGCTTTGCTTTGTCTCTGAGTAGCTTTGCTGAGATTCAATTTAGGGTCCCAAAAAAGCTTTAACAAAGCTCCAAACTGCAAAGGCAAACAAAAGAGAGAGAGGAAAAAAAAGGTAATGAAATGTAATGAGCAAAATACTGCTGTATGACCACAATATCTTGGGATACTGGGAACTTTGCTTTAACAGAAGCTGCGACAGTGGAATTCACTTCAGAAAAGCACTCCTGCTTTCCAGTGTTTCATCTGTGGTGTGTGGATGAGAGATTCAGCATCCCTCTGCATCCAAGTCCTGCTATTCCAGCCAAGTCAGGCAGGGAGCCTTGCAGGGTCTGCAAGATTTCTGCAGCAGCTGAAAGGGATGCTGTGTGACACAAGACCCTTTATTTGGGCAGCAGCTCTATTGCCTATTTAATACACTCCCAGAGCAGGAAATATGAGTCAAGTATTTACCCTGAAATTTAGGCTGAGCCCTACAGTGATCCTGAACAATAGAGAGTTCCCTATTAGTGTTAGGTGTTAATGAACAAGCCTAAACTGAGGAATGCTTTAGCTCTCTGTGTAACCAACCTCATGGTTTAAGGTCCTGGTTATGTCATGTTGGTTATGGTCATGTTTTGTAAATTTTCTCTGCAGCCATAAGAATCCATTCTTTGAAAGGAATTTATTAGAGTCAATGAAGAGTAGACATTCTCTTCTACCTATTGCCTGAGAATATGCCCTGTTTTATTACAGGTCTTATAATTCAAAACTGGAAAAGCAAAGTTTCCACATGTTTCTTGTTCATGCTCAAAATCATGGTTTGTGGGCCTGGGCAACCCTGCCAATAAATACTGCCTTGCTGCTACTCTCCTTGGGAAGCCCCTGGAAGCTGCTTCTCTCTCCATGTTTCCTGTAGGAAAGTTAGCTCTTGGAGGAGTTTAACCTTTACAGTCTAAAGGATTTGTCCTGACATGCAATAGCATTTTCCAAACAGAGTGTGTATGGGTAGACCTCATCCACTTTGAGTTTAAAAAGCAGAATAAACCTTAAAAGCACAGCTCCCCTGGCTGTTCAGCCTCTCCTTGCTGGCTCTTGCCGTAGCAGTTTTTCAGGTAGTCCATCATGGTCTCTCCCACCTTTATCTCACAGTTGTTTCTAAAAAGTGGGAGGCTTATCATTCCCTTCAATATCTTTGTTCTTATCAATCAGGGCTATGAAACTGCCTACTGCCTTTTCAGATTTCTAGGGAAACACCTCCTCCTTTAACTTCTCTTCTAATCCAACTTGTTGGCAAAATTGTCCTTTAGAAGCAGAGGGAGAGGCACGGACTACAGACATAAAAATTCTGATTTCTCTTGTTTCCACAGGTATTGTCAGATATTATTCTGGAGCAGCAATATCCAGCACATGCCCTGCTCAGTGCTTATGTAAGCAGGCAGCATTGATCTCTGTACTGCAAAATAGGCTGTAATAGAAACCAGAGTTAAGCTCGACGGGAAGATCCCTTCCTTCTGCTGCTTTAACCTTCAACTTTAAGGCTGGTTTGAGAAGGTTTGTCTCCATAATGCTTAAAACTTATGAAAAACCAGGGGGCTGGTCTCAGTGCCGGCTATCAGCTCTGCCCCAGAAACTGGGGGCCACGTAAGTCATTGATGTTGACTTTCAGCCGGGTCATTCCTGCTGCCTTTCCAGCCGTGGTGGTGACTCCTGCTCGCACAAACCCCTCCCAAACTCTGCCGGCTGCCCGAGTAACGCGGACTCCCCGCTAGATGTCAGCGTCCCTCCTGCAAACCACCGGGGGTTAATTAAAAGCCTCTAATGAGGCTCCCTCATTTAGCCAGGCTTCCAGCGGGCTGGTGGGGACTCTCCTGCATCACGCACTTTCCGGAGGAGATTTGCACCAAAACGCTTTTGGCATCGTTGGGAGGATCTGTCCGCCGATGGGAGCCCACGCCAGCGCCTGGCACTGCCCTCCGAACAGCCACTCTGGTCACTGGAGGTGTTTAATTGTAATTATTCTGCCGGAAATAGGACTATTTGTAATTAATAGGTCCAAGGGTCCAGCAGCCGGCACCGAGTTCTGGATCTGACAAGAGCTGGTCTGCTGGGGCTGGAAGAGTATTTCTGTTTCCAGTTTATTTGGTTGCCTGGCTAAGGACAGCTCAAGAAGCTCACTGACGACTGAAAAAGAAGAAAACTTGTTTTCATCCTCTTGCCTAGGAAAGGAAGATGGCTGAGGATGAGAGCTAGCACTTCTTGAAATCCAGAAAAAAAACCCTCCAAGTCTACTTACAGGAAAAGCTCCTTTGTTTAATGAATCAGTTAGCTTTATTTTTTTTTTAAGTGTAAGTTATGTGTAATTTCCTGTATGTATTCAGTTACTTTGTAGAGTAAAATCAAATTTTAAAGCACTTGTATACTCATTTTTAATTGCAACTCAACCTGACCTAAGAGAAAAATAATCATGTTTTAAAAAGAAGCATTATACACCATTTCTAATAGTTTTATTAAAATATAATTAGGAATCTGAATAAATGCATATAAGATACAGACCCCCTTGAATAAGTAAAAGCCACAGGTGCCTTCCTGGTTAGTCACATCTAATTAATTCTGACAGCCTCTAAACTTAATCTTCCTTTAAAAATTGAAATGACTGCAGAGGACCATTGCAAAAAGAAACTTAAAATAGCAGAGAGATAGTTTAAATTAAGATTTCCTGATTGTTGAACTTTGTCAAATTCATCACTTCAATCCGTCCCTGAAAGGTACAGTTAATCACCTCCTCTAAATACAGAGCACAGGAGGTGATTTTCCTTCTGCAGCTACATCTCTGGATTCAGCTTTTTCATTACATTGCAATTACAATGGATCTTCAAAGTTGTCATGAAAATAAAGGATTACTAGAACTGAAAATGAAAGTTTAATGGCACAGACTAAACATCAGCTATGAGCAACTTCAGCTCTGGCCTCTTACCCCGATCCCATTTCATTTTTGGACTTGTCTGAAAGAGCACAGAGAGCACAGAGCAAAATTATGCAGTGAACTTTGTTACTGAAACAGCATGGAGTAATACTTTGAACTTGAGAGAGATTGACATTTTGGTTTAGTCCATGGTGGTGGTGGAATAACAGCCCTTTTGTGTCACATAGGGCTTTCTTGAGGGCTCATCAGGCACTTGGAGATGAATTGTTTCATTGCTCCAGCAAGCACACGCTCTCCCACACCCAGCTTACCTCCCCTTGCACTAGCAAGAGCTAAGTTTTGTCCTAAAAAGTCATGTTATTTTATAGAAATCTGCAGTCTGCTCATGCACATCTGCCTGCAGCTTGGTTTGTGTGGCCTGGAGAGACCTCGACCTGGCTTTTTGTTGGGGTTGGTGAAACATCTGGAGGCCTGGGCTGGACCTTGCTGCGTAAGGCCATATTGGGACAGTTCACTGCACATCTGCTGGGGAGCAGCAGCTCCTGCTGCAAGGTCACACTGGAGGGTGGCTTTGGGGAGCAGCTCCGTGCATCAAACACCAGCACATCCAGTTCCCCCATCCCTCGCTCTGGTGCTCCCAGCACAGCCTGCCAGGGCACTCAACCAGCCCAGCCTGAAGCTATTTTTATGTCTTGAAATGAGCTGTTGGTTGGTTCAGGTCCCTGAAGGACAAGGTGGCTGCATGGTCAGTGGGTGCCAGTGCCAGCACCACAGTCCTGCCCAGCCAGAGTGTGATGGGGAGGGGACCAGGGACAGAGCACACACCTCAGGGGCTGGGGACAGGTGAATGGGCTCAGCCACATCACAGAATCACATGCTTATGATTACTCCCTTTGCATTGCATCTAGTGGTGACATGTCCATGGGATGCATTTGTTCAGAAGCATCCCAAAAAGTGCCTCCATGGAAGAGGAGAATGGAATAGAATGTCTCAGCTGGGAGGGAGCTACAGTGAACATCTCATCCAACTGCCCGACCAAAGGTTGCAGCTTGTTATTAAGGGCATTGTCCAAATGCCTCTTAGACACTGACAGGCTGGGGGCATCGACAGCCTCTCTAGGAAGCCTGTTCCAGTGTTTGCCCACACTCACTGTAAAGAAAGGCTTCCTAGCAGCTTTCTGTTGGATCTGCTGGCTGAGCTGACTCACTCTGCTGACCTCTCATCACTAAACCTGGAAGGAGAGAGCACAGCTGAGGCAGCTCAGGATGGGATCACCCTACTGTGACTGCCCCACTTAGATCAGCTCAAACAAAACGCTGGCTATCGCTCACCCATGTGGGCAGAGCTGCCAGAAGCTGCAGCCTGTGCCCTGCCTGCTCTCCCCTTCCCTGATCCATCAACCATGGCTCTCCATGCTGGCTCCAGCCAGCCCACTGATAACCAATTACACACCTTTTTCCAGACTGCTCTGCAGCTCCATCAGCTCATTTAAGCTGGGATTTATGCTTCCCACAAGTGCCAGTCTGATGCAGAGGAGATGTGAAGGCCACCTGGCTAGAGGTGGTGGGGAAAAGACAGAAATGCATTTTGGAGAAGCAGCAAGACCCTGCATCAGCCCCTCCACCTGAGCCCTGGCCCTGCCAGGACTTCATTGCTCTTCACACCCACATTTCCCCCCTCTTTGCCCTTGTCCTCATCTGCATGAGCATCAGCTCTGCCAGGGACTCCTCAGCTCCAGTCTCCCTCGAGATGCTCACCCAGACCATTTTGCTCCCTGCCCACCAAACCCCTAGGGGGCTCAAGCACCAGTTTGACCAGCTTAGGTTTGAACAGGTCCAGCCTCTGCCTGCCTCTGCCAGGAATGAGGTCCTGCACAACAACTGCATTACCTCTGACACCTCCAGGGCTGTGCACAGGCTCTTCTTACCCTTTTTCTGCTGGTGGCAGTGATATGTTCCTTTGCCACAGGAGACTCCTGGATTTTAGGCACTGCAAACCCTAAAAATAACAACTCCTGGAAGAACTGCCATCATCACAAAATTTCTGCTGTGTCTTGGTGCTCTCCTTTGACCTTGTTTTTTCAAATGCAAGCAGTACATGATAATGTATTACATTAGGCTATGTATCAGTAGATATTCTCCAGAAGTTTAAATTTAGAAAAAGCTTTTAGTTTATTTCTGCAGGATAAAAGCCAGGGATTCACTGTATGGCAGTGGGGAGATATCCAGCATCTTTGGATGCTGCACGTTCAGCACCTTCCTCTGGTGCCCAAAGCTGGCAGGGGCAGCTCAGCTTCCTGCTGCACCCAAAGACCCTTTCTCTAGTGCATATCTGAGCAAGATCTGGGACTTGCACAGAGCAAGCCCATTTCAGGAGTAATTTAGGAGTGATAATGAAAGGAGAAGTTCTGATTCAGAGGGAAAAAGGGGCTATTTCTGCCCTCTGAGGCTGAGCCCAAATCCAGCTGTAGGAGGTGTGACCAGCTGTCTCTGAGCCAGGCTTGTCTCCAGCCCTAATGCTGGGTGAGTTCACCGTAACATGGGGTGCAACATCCCCAGGATGGGGGTGGAGGATTTCAAGGCTGTGGGGAGGTGTGGGGAGACCAGGGGGTCATGGGATAGGAGACCTATAGGGCCCTGCAGAGTCTGGGGGGTGAAATCACAGCAATGCTGCACCAATCCTGGTGATTTAACCCCAGCTGTGTGCTAGCATGGACTCTTCCTGCAGTCATTTCCTTCCCTTTCTTTGAGATGAGAGGGTGACTGCTGATATTTGGGCTACACACAAAATAACATGAGAGTTTGTTTTTTTTTTTCTCCTGCAAATTCAATCAAGGTGTTGCTCTGTGGTCAGAGGATGAACAAGCAAACCTGTGACTGGGACTAACTCTTGACTGGTGGCTGCCTGCACGGAATGGGATTGTTGGAACACATGCTCCTGTGGAGCAGAATATCCCCCTGACAGCGCCTGACACCAGGGCCTTGGTGGCCAAAAATAGCTGGGTCTGTCACAGGGAGGATGATACCCCTGGGAGGCTGAGGCCACACCTCAAGGGACAGTGTGTCACACAGTCAGAGACTCAAGTGGCTCATTTAGCATGCATTTCCCTGGGTTTCAGGAAAACTGCTTGTAAATAAATATCAAATTGTTTGCTTAGGAGAAGAGGACTTGGCTGAAAACCTGCTGTGCTGTGCATGAGCATTTGGGAGTTCAGGGTCCTCACGGTGGGATAAGGGAGAGGATGTGTCCACTAACACTCTTTTAAAATAGACCAGTGTGTAAATGACAGAGCAATTTATGGACTCCAGGCAATGCAGGACAGTGAACGTCTCTCAAAATATGGGATCTGTCCCCACACGAGTTATAACAGATGACAGTTTACTAAATATATCTGCAATGCCAAAACAAACAGCACTGCATTCCAAAGCAAGAGGTCACTGCAGTCTGTCCTCACACGCCGCTTTTCCTTCTGATCTGCAAGAGACTTTGACCAGGAGGACTGAAAGATGAAGCAGGGAGTTTGAGTGTGTGTATGTGAGGCTTTGCCAGGGAGATGGATTCCCATTTTGGCAAATGCCATCAGTTGTGCTTTCAAGGGCCAGTGTAGTATCTCATTATAGTCCCTACCTATCCCCTGTGACCAAAATAGTCTCAGTCACCCACAAGATCTTACACAACAGCAACTTGACACAGATAAGGACTGAATGAATGAGACTTTCCAGCTAGAGATAAATTGGATAAATGTTGAAGGTAATGAAAAATTAATTGTATCTCCTGCCCTGAAGAACATTTTAAATATCATCTGCTTTTCAGGCTTGCACATAAATTCTGCATCTTTAATTGAAATAAGTATTCAGCTCGGCTGTTTTTCTGCTGGCAGCTCAATGGAGTTACTCTGTTAGTGATCATTACAATTATTTAGTGGTACTGAGATCTTGCTAAGAGGTCTGAGCCATCCTCTGAGACTATAGAAACCTGGAACCAAAATATACACCCAGCCCAAGAGCTGAAATTCAATAATAAATTTTGTAGTAAAGAAAACCCTTTTGTATTAAAATATCAGCTCAAGGGAGTGAGGAACCCACAACAAAATGAATTTTTTTAGAAACCATAAATATGATTCCCTCAGTCCTCCTTGCAAATCTCAGCCAACTGAGTCATCAGTGAAGAAATAATGATTTTAGTGGGATTCCTACATGGCCCCCTACACAGGTCTCATCCCAAGTGGGAGCAGTACATGGAGCAGGGCAGTGTTCAGGCAGGCTGATGTTTGCCTGAGCTTTAATCCCCTTGAAGACAAAATCCTGAACTTGAATGCATGGAAAATTGCTGTTGATAATCTTATTTTGAGGAAAAAAATTATGTACTTCAACCAGCATCTGGCAAGGTACAGGCCTTTAGCTTCTGCCTCAGGAAAACCCTTGTCTGCATTTGTACTTTGCTGGCTGGTAAAGTTTCTGGAATTACACTTCTTTCCTTTAAAATTCTGAGGACACAGTAGCAGCCTGAATTCCCCTTTTCTGTGTTATGTATCACTGCACAGTGGCAGCAGGGCAGGAGACATTTCATAGGCCATAAAACCAGAATGGGCTTAATCCTCTTCTCACAGTAGATTTACATTTGTGTGACTGTTAGTAAAGTTGGCAGTAAAGATGTTGACAGAGCTGAGGGCTGGCTGGGGCCCAAGGGCACTGATTTTTAAAGGTGGCAACTGGGATTACTAAATCCTGCTTCCAAAGAAGCCTGAGCCCCACTTCCTACCCTTGAGAGCTTTTTTGTTCTCCACTGAATCATGGTTGAAAATGGGCTGTAGCCACCCAAGATATGTCAGTGCTACAGGGGAAGCAAAGCAAACTGCTGCTGCCTGAGAGCTGCTCAAGGGAGCTCTGCCCTGACCATGCAGGCGTGAAAGGGGTGCCTCATCCAGTATTTCCATGTTTTTTTCCTCCTAGATGCCTTTCCATTCTTGGAGGTGGCAAGGAAAGGCTGTCAGGGGATTAAAACACTGCTCAAAGTGAAACTGCTGCAGGTCTTGTCTGAGCCTCAGTGAAAGTGCTTCAGGGGTGAGAGGAGGCCAGCAAGAGGAAAATGCCCAAGCCCTTGCTCGCCTTCTGCTGCTCAGTTTTGTTTTACAAGCACCTGAGCTTGCAGCTGCTGTTGGAGCTCTTTTACAAAGCTGCTTGTCCAGCTGCTGTTATTCCCTCATCCATGCTGTGGGTTCCTGAATCCAGACCTGGCATTTGACCACTACACTGTGTTTCTCAAGCTTCTGCTATGGTCAGCTGGGTAGTGTTTCTTGGCAGGTTTCTCTCACACATCTTCTGAGAAATAGAGCCAGAAGTGAGATGCCAAGCTGCTGGTGAGACACAGAGTGTGTGGGAGGCACCAGCCAGCCTTGGAGCACGAGGGCAAAGCTGGCAAGACTGGTGTGGTCTTGACTGCAGGCTCATTATGGTGCTCTTATAAACTGTGACTGTGGCTGCAGCTGTGACAGTCCAAGGATAGAAGGGGTATTATTTTTTGTTAGACTGACTAATGTAAGTGAAAGAAGTGGATAAATGTTTGGGTTTAAGATAAGGGGATTCTGAATCCAAAACCTTGCCTGAATTTACTGATAAGGTTGGGTCAAGGTCTTATGGGCTCCTAAAAGTCTGTAAAACCTTGACCTGATCTTATCAGGAGTCCAACAGACTCCTAAAACACAGTCTGCTATGCCCACTAAGCCAATCAGGAATGCAAGGTTTCAAGAGGGATCCACAAAGGCACTTCAGTACCTGAAGCAGGACTTAGACAGATCAGAGGTAAATACCCTCAGTAAATACCTGTGTCTTGCCTTGAAAAGATAGGTGTCTGCTAAGGAAGGCAGGAGCCTCCCTTGAAATGGAAAATTTAAACACCCTCCCTCCAAATTATTATAATTTTGAAATTAAGGGGCTCTCAGGCAAAGATATGGGACTAGGAATAACAGTTTTTACTAGGAAAATTAAAATAAAAATGCAGTAATACTCAAAAAACCACTGACAGAGTCAGAATACAACCTGACACCCTGTTGGTCAGTGTGTTGGTAGCAGTCCCATTAAATAGTGGCTGCAATCCTCCTGCAGTGACAGATGTGGTTCTGTTGGAGCAGGGATCCTGTAGAGGGAAGGTCCAGTGGTGGTGTAGATGGGCCTCATCTTCCTCTGGGAATCCAGTGGAAGCAAGTTCCCCTGGTGCTCCAAATCTCAAATTTTTATCCAGGTAGGAATGTTTGGCTCCTCCCCCTGGGCGGAGCATCTCCCAATGGGATGATGTAATTTTATCAGTCATGCAGTGACACTCAGTGAAGAGATCTCCCTGGAGGGAGGATGGGTCTTCGAAGAGATAAAGCAAACTGCCCCACCTGGTTTAAACAGCTGGCCCACTAACAGAGGATATCCCCCCTGGAGTTATGAGGGGTGGGTCATGGAAGAGATAAAGAACACTGCTCCACCTGGTTTCAACAGAGGGTGATAGAATACATACTCCTGGTTACATCTTGCATTGCAACCTAAGACAACCTGCAATCCAAAAAACCCCACTAAGATGGAATTGAGGGTTAGGGATGGCCACCTTTGAATTTTAATTTTCAGGGTGAAACCTGAAGTTCTGTTTCTTTGTGTAACAAACCCTCCTCACCTGTAACTGAGAAGCTGAGGTGCACTTTGGGAGGTGGGAAAACTGAGTGGAAACCTTTATTCACACACGATGCCTGAGTTACAAATAGAGCAAAATGAGCTCTACACAGTTCAGATGGCAGGTGCCTGTCCTCAGGAGACTAACCTGGGATGTGCCTCTGTAAGAGCAGAATCCAGTGCCTTAGCTCTGAAAAATCTGGGAGTTCACACCAGCACTATTTACTTTAAAACAGTAAGCACCTCCCTAATGCAATCCTGTGTGGAAAGATGTAAGTGCATGGTTCTGCCTCCTGGATGCTGCCATAAGGTTCAGGTACTAATCTCTAAGTGTAGAAGTGTTCAGTTCATCCTGTTTTAGCCACAGGAACCACAATCCACAGGCAAAATCAAGGGAAAAAGAGAAAGAAGAAAATATGAGGATTTCTTCTTTAAGAAGTGTAGATTTGCTAATTATGGACCTATTCCAGGAGATTTCCTACAGATTTGCTGTGATTTAAGTGTTATTAACCTATTTTTCTCTTTTGGAACTGTGCTTCTCCATCCTAAAATTAGCTGGTGACCTAACAGAGCATTTAGGCATGGGCACCTGTAACCATCAAAGTGTTTCCACTGACTTCAGCAGAAACAGCCGGGTGCTGGAGGCAGCGTCGGCGCCCCGGCGATCGGCTGGAGCCGTCTTACATGGCAGGGACAGTGTCATACACAGAGCTTAGATCAAATGGGAAGGGAACAGGGAGCATTTCTAACATGATTACTGTCACATTTCCTTTTATGTTTTCCAGAGGAAAATAGTATGCAAATGTCACACGTGCCTGCATGGATTCAACCTTCCTTTCCCCTTTTTTGATCTCTCTAGTTCTGACAAACAAGCTGGCTGTGATTGCTGAAGGGAAACTCCCCCCAAGGTGTTGGGCCACGGGCATTTTTTGAGGGGCACAGTGGGTTTAGGCAGACCCCTGTTTTACTGCTTCTGGCTACACTTTCCCACTCCAGCACTCTTCCTCCAGTTGCACCTCAGTGGAGACAAGGTGAATTGTGTCTGGGAACTGAGCCAGGGTAAAAATAACTGAGGAGGGGAGGGTGCTGCTTTTTTTAAGCAGTTTCTTGGTCTGTTTGACAACACAACAGCACAAAGAGCTGCACCAACACAACAGAGGGAGCATAACCTGACTGGTCCATCAAATCGCTGCCACCAAAAATGGTGCCTGCAAAACTGCATCTGTATTTCCTTGGTGTTGCTCCACCAGCAGAGTGGAAGGTCCTTTGGAAAGTCCAAAGGTGAGTTTCTACTGTCACTCCTTCTTCCCCTTTCCCAGTTCTCTCTCCTGCAAGGGATGGGGTGAGCAGAGAGCAGCTGGGCACAGAGGCTGATGTTTCTGGCACAGTGCTGATCCCTTGTTTCCTTGCTTAGTGTCCTGTTCCCAACTCCAGCTTCTGCTGTGCATTTCTGTCCCTGTGCTAGATCCTGCTGCCCCCTCTGTCGTGCTGACATACCTCTTTGTGCGTCCACACCACAATCAAACCCTGGGAGCAATCCAGATCAAAACAAAGTATTCTTCTTCAGGGCTAACTTTCATCTGGTTCCCAGCTCCAGCTCCAGCATGCACACCGTGCCAGCACGGCACAGGGGGTTGCACACAGGGGAAACAGGAGGGTCACTAAGCCAAAGGTTTCTCCTGGCAGACTGCAGAGCAAACATAACTTGGAGTATCCAAACAAAGTTAGTTTATACAGCCATCACAATTGTTCAGAGTTAACACTTTATCCAGATTGGGGCTGGGATTTGGGACCTTCCTCCAATGCTGGAATCTAGACATACAAATTCTGTATTATGGAAGGAATGTCCTACCATGAAGCTCATGCTGTTGATCCCTGTGGGACCTATGGACCAATCTTCCAATTATGATTGGAAAAGACTTCTGAGATCATTGAGTCCAACTGTTAACATAGCACCATGACATTCACCACTAAACCAAGTCCCCCAAGTGCCACATCCACATATCTTTTGAACACTTCAGGGATGGAGATTCCACCACTTCCCTGGGCATCCTGTTCCAATGCCTCACAACCCTTTCAGTACAGAAATTTTTCCTAATATCCAATGTAAATTTCCCCTGGTGCAACTCAAGGCAGTTTCCTCTCGTCCTGTCCCTTGTTCCCTGGGAGCAGAGCCTGACCCCCACCTGGCTACAGCCTCCTGTCAGGGAGCTGTAGGGAGTGGTAAGGTCTCCTGAGTCTCCCTTTCTCCAGGCTAAATACTCCCAGATCCCTCAGCAGCTCCTCATCAGACCTGTGCTCCAGACCCTTCCCCATCTTGGTGGCCCTTCTCTGGACACGCTCCAGCCCCTCAATGTCTTTCATGTAGTGAAGGGTCCAAAACTGAACCCAGGATCTGAGGTGTGGCCTCACCAGTGCCCAGCACAGGGGGACCATCACTGCCTGGATGCCTTGTACAAGAAACATTCAGTTCTGTGGCTTTGCCATTCTGGGTGGTGTGGGAAAGTGGTGAGGCAAGAATCACTGCTGAACTGATCAGACCCTCTTTCAGGAGGGAATTTCATGGGAATTGTGAGGGCTCCTCATCCTCACTGCAGTTATATTCATCACTGCCTGACAGTGCTGCTCTGTAGGGCTTCTCCCCAGTGCTCTGTGCATCCATCCAGGCAGCTCACTTTGGACAGCCATAGACAGCAGGCAAGAGCCCTGCTCTCACAGCTTCCAGATCTTCACCTTCCACAAAGTCTGATCCGTGTCAGCCACTTGCTGTCCTTGCTGGCAGCACCCAAGTACCTGTCAAAGCAGCTATAGTCTGAGCACAGGGCCTTAGCAGCTCCTAGCTGGAAGGAAGTTTCCACAGTTTCCTAGTGTGGAAAAAGAGATGAAAGCTTATTTTTCAGAGAATCAACAGCCTGAAGATTTGGATACAAAGTAGTCATATATTACTTAATTCTACCTTTGTGTCTCGCACCTTTTTTATGGAATTACTGTTTAATTGCTCATGTTAAACCTGTCCAACAATACCATTTTGTGTTAGCAACACTTAGTGTCATATCTTCAAAGTGCTTTACAAGCGAGTTATGAAATGTGTAATTTGAGTGGAAACAAGCACCTTGGGCTGGGACCTGTGCTGTGTATGCTGGGATGAGGAGCCCTGTGATTCATGGCAGGGTGAAGTCAGTGAGAAGAACATGGAGAGATAATGTGGGATGGTGTTCTCCAAGGCATAAAAGATCAAGGCTCCATGAGACAACTTCTGGTGAATTTCATAGCATGTGCAAGAGCCTCAAGTGACCAACAGGGGACTTGAAATAACTCTTCAAGTATTGCAGCTTGGTTTTGATACTGCATCTTCTTTTCTCCTTCCTCTAGCACAAGAAAACTGGCAGCCAAAAGTCATAAATCAGTCAGAATTGTTTGTTTCATTTCAAGGATATGCATTACAGTAGCCATAACACAGGAATTAGGAAACCACAGCATAGCCTGAAGGCCTTTGCCTTCAGCTGTGTCCATGGAGCACCAGCTAGCTGTGTCACTATACAAACACTACTTAATCCTCAATAAAACAAGTAAAAAAAGTACACAAAGAACCATCACGGGTTGGTTTGTTGCCAGGATGGCAACAAAGCATGAATTGGACCAGGTGTTTGCAGAGGCAGGGCAGTCAACTCGTAGCCAGCTTTGATTGTTGCTTCTGCAAATCAGTGCATTCTCAGGCTCCAGCTGAAATGACAGTGAAAAGGTGCAGGATTCACTCTTGCCTGGAAAAGAAAAAATCAGGGCTCCAAATCTTGCAGAATTTCTTTAGGCAGATCTGTGGGTATAAAGAGAAGCTTGAGTAAGCAGGTACATTTGGTTTTGTAGCCTTCAAATACAGGACCTCACTCGCTTCCCAGTTTTAAGGTGGTTGATGTTTTACCAGCACAGATTGAGGAGAAGCCCAGTGTATTGACACTGGCAGGAAGTGGCTTTTGGAAAGTTACATCTCCTTTGAATAGCTGGCTGACCTCTGGGTGTGTAAAGCACAGCTTAATCCCAATATTTGTATCTTCTCACTTTGTGAAGTCTACAGCCAAAAGATACCCAGTATCAAATGGGACAAATATAAGAAATTCCTTCCTTTTCCTCCTCCACAAACCCTCCTCTGAGTTCCAAAAAAAGACCCCCAACTTACGTTTACATAACTGACCCGCATCTGCCTTCCAGAGTTCTGGCTGGGCATGGCCAGATGATGCTGTCCCTAAACTTGAGGGAAGTCTGAATCTGGAAGAGAGAGGTAGATGGGTCATACCTGGGGTCTGTGCCTGAGGTGAGGAGAGCTCAGCTTGGGGAGGGCTGTGGAGGGCTGTGGAGGCTGTGCAGAAACTGGAGAGGTCTCCAATGATCTTTTAAATTTGATTTGGGGGTGCTGCACATCTGTGACAAAGTATTTTATTTTTGTCTATCGCCTGTAACCCCAAACGTTCCCAGAGCAGAAAACGGTTCCTACAACACTCAGGTTTTCTCACTTCCAGCACAAGTCCTTACCCTGAAGCACATGGACACAGAGCGCCTGTGGCCCTGCCCGGCTGTTGACGAGGGGCGGGATGAACAGCGCCGTCCCGGTAAGC
>VXBC01011967.1:211397-297044 GCA_013399945.1 Ploceus nigricollis
CGGGCAGGTTACCGGCGCGTCCCCGGGGAGCCTGGGTACCGCTGGGAACGCCGGTGTCTCTTGGGTTGTGTGTTTGGGAACTGATCGTGCAAACTTACTCAGGCAAAGTTCTGGGGAAAAGGGAGCGACTGCTCTTCTGGGAGGGCCGCAGGAGGCACCGGCATCCTCCCCGCGCTGTGTTTTATTGCCCGTGCTGCTGCCCCGGTGAAGCGCTGCACGCTGAGGACTCGCGCGCTCTGTGCTTCCCGCTGCACATGGGCTCCTTTCTCTTTCCCGCCTCGCTGCCAGCCTTCCTCCTGCCTTCCCTCCCTTCCTCCCGTCTTTCCAGGGCTCCTGGCAGCCGCCTGCTTCCTCTCAGAGCAGTTTTTACGGATCTGTGTTATTCCAGCCCATGGGATGCCGCACGTGGGGCTCCCTGTCTGTAACTTGGTGCTGACTTAGTGTCGGGTGCTCTGGATGTGTGTTTGTGGATTTAAGGGAAGGCTCCTTGTCCTCCTTTCACCTCCAGAATTAAACCTGGGCTCAGTCCTATCCCTGTCGCTCCAAAACTGAATCGTTCTTCTTCTCTATTTCTCCCGAGAGCTGCTGGAGGCATCAGGAAGTAGAGCAGGTGCACCCTCCTCAAGTTACTGGGAATCTACAGAGAGAAAACTTCGAGCAAGTTTTAGAGTTTCTCGCAGCCTTTGTCTTGTCTGGGACTGTGTGCTCCTCATGCCTCTGCTTTCCTCTTATCCTGTGTCCCGCCTGTCCTCTCCCCCTCTTTCTGTCGTTCCTGAGTTTTCCTCCCTCTCAGCTCACAGGGTGATCTGCCCTTGCAGGACAGACAGACAGACAAAGACGTAAGTGCCACGTGCAGCGTCCTGGCTCGTTATTGTGACTGTTGGCCAAGTGAGCAGAGCCGTAGCCTGGCGGGCTCGTCTGTTTACATCTCTGTGTGAAATGCAATTCCTGCAGAAGCAACACGCGGCTGCTGGCGCCTGGTTAGCTGTGTCATGGTCTTCAGCAGCTTCTGGGGTGGCTTTATAGCTCTGAGAAGGAGCAGGGTGGCAGCTGTTAACTCTGCTCACAATAACAGTATCTGCACACACAGCCACCTCTCCCTGAAATCAGGGCAGCCTAAATAATTGATTTCCGAGGCAGAAGGCAGCGTGTCATAGCAAGAGAGGATGGGCTGGTGTGAAGTGTGAGCAGGAGGTGGCAGGGGAGCGGAAGCCCTGGCATCTGCAGGAGGAGTTGAAGAGAGAGGGATGGGTGGTGGCACTGGAATTTGGAGGTGAAACACCAGCAGTGACCACAATAACGTGTCACCATGTACTGATGTGTGCAGTGGCAATGTTTGGGCCTCCCTCATGTGAAATGCTGTACAAACACTTATTCAGAAATGTATAAATTAATGTTCGTTCTTCCTTTCTTCCTAATGAATGGTAATGAATGATAATTACCTTTTTACCTGAGTTTTCTATAAAAACATGGCTTTAAGTTCCTTTATTTAAACAATTCCTTACAAATACCCTCAGGAAACTCTATGTTAAGTGCTGCTGATATCATACAGTGCTAAGATTTTAGCATGAAGGTTTAAGAGGGGCAAAAGAATTGTACTTTAATGCTCCTTGGGGGTTCCTTCCAACTCAGGATGTTACATGATTCTGGATATTAAATCTGACTAAAAGTTCAGTAAAGTAACTGAAAATTTTGTTGGTATCAGTAGCACTTGACCAGTCCTGTAGTATGCCAGCTATTTTTTATTTATTTGTCAGGCAAAGATTTTAAGCAGAGACACAATGAAGTAATTCAAGGAGCAGCGTGCATTGCTGGCTAATGATCTAATAGCTTGAAAATGCTTTATCTCCCTAGCTGCTAATTTTAAGTTTCATGTTGAAAGAGAAAGTAAGAAAAAAAACCCAACCTGTTACTTTTTGTTTCTTTGCAGTTTTTATCTGTGTTTTATGTTACTCCTTGTGATATGTTTTGGGAAAGATTGCTTGCATGCTTTGGGAGCAAACTGCATTGCTTTAGGGGAAAAATGGGCCACAGTTTAGCCCATTTATTGAGTTAATAATGCATGTTGTAAAACCCCTTTTCTAGTAATTATTCCCTAAACAGTGAGTTCAGCTCTGCTCAGTTTCCTCAACATCTGAATACAGAAAGGATCTAAAGAAAAAGTCCCAAAGCGGGTATGAAGAAGGCCAGCTTGGGAGATCAGGTATAAAGAGCCTCATTCATTTTGGTTTATCTGTAGTACAGGGATATGCCCTTACTCCATGAATCATCTCCTGACATCTGTTTGCAGCGCTGTTTTCTTAAGAACTGCAGCTCTGTTTTAGATCTGGGCTCTCAATGGCCGGGTTTGTGCTGAAAGATGCGAAGAGACAATCCAAGCTCTTCCTAGTGAAGCTGTGCCTTTCAGCCCATTTAGCCAATTAATTTTCTTCCCTGAGGCACAATAAATACCGGTTTTAAAAGTCTACCAGCTGAGATGCTTTTTCTGTGTCAGTGCAGAGATGCTTATCTGTTGCTTACCACAACTGAAGTGTTTCCCCAACACGATCTGGCAGCGTGGGAGAGGATGGCCATGGGCTGTGTCATGTTGAAAGGATGAGCTGTGTGTGCACCACGCTTGCTCTACCTTTCCTGCAGGTTTTTTTGAGCTGTCGTGGTACTTCTAGATGTGGGAGAGGACGTGGTCTTGAAGGAATGCTCCCTGTGGTGGCAAGGACCCACTCCTAGCAACGTGCCTGTTTGAACAAGTAGTTGGATTAGGCAGTGGGATTATACACAATGTGGAGTGTGGAGCACTGCGTGAGTAATGCTTTGGGATGGATCCATAAGCTGTGATTAAAGGGAAGGTGACATTTCATACACCTCTCACCTAATCTTTCCTTGCTTGAATTTCATCCCTGGACACCTTGAGTGGGGGACGCCTGTAACTGAGGCAGAAGTGGCCATGTAGACACTGGCAGAGCAGGTTGATCTGATTTTGCAATTTTTGCTCTCTAGAGGAGGAATCAAGACCTGACTTGGGTCAGAGAGAGTTTTTTACTTCAGCTGGTGTGGATGAATCGGTCAGGAATGTAAATGTACAGGAGTACAAGTGGTATATCCATGTTAAGGGACAGGCAATGTTCACCCCACTCTTTGTGCCAACATGCAGTTCCTGCAGGAGGAGCAGGAGTTTATACTTGCGGTAGAACATATAGCTGCTGGACTATGAGTCATAAAATACAGCTTATGTTATCCCATAGGACATGAATCTGACTGCCTTGCCCTTCCTGGACTGACTTGCATCCTGCAGAGCATGAAGAGTGCCAGTAGCAAGCAGTCATTGAAGGATGAATGTATTTTGGCTTGGGATAATGCTGGGAGGGGAGGGACCCCTCTTGTTTGGAGCATTTTCTTTGCATAAGGATTGCAGACTAAATACTGTTGCTGAATACTGACCAACTTCCTGCCACCTTCATGGGTCACACACAGCTCCTGGTGTTGTTGTGGGTACAAAGAAGACAATGTCTGTAATCACCTAAATGACAAGTACTTACAGCAGGAGATGGAACAATCTGTCCTGTGGAGATGCAAACGGACCAGGACAGGGACAGAAGAGGGAGTGGAGCTAAAACTTCTGTTTAGCCCAGCTTGTGTGCACAGCAGAAAGCTGAGTGAGGGAAAGAGCTGCTGTAGAACAGTGTGTTATCTCCCCACAGGAGGGGAAACAGGACGGGGCTTTGACTCCAGGCATAACTTTGGTCTCGTAGGGAGGCATGTTTGCTTTCTAACCTTCCTGCAGCCTGCTGATAACTCCCTGCACAATGCATCTGCCCAGATTGGCTTGAGAGGTTGTTAAAGAACTGCTGACCCTGGTACAAGCAATACTGTTTGTGACCAGGGATGAGGAAGAAGAGAAGAGAATGGCGTTAGTTATCTGAGCGTTAAGACTTAGGCTGCACGTTCTGTCAAAGGAAATGACAATTAAGATGGAAAACAAAGCACTTGTAATTACTTTTGTGGAAGTGTGGGGAGGAGGCAGAACTGTGGGGTTTGTGGGAAAAAGTTCTGTTTTCTGAATCTTCTGGGCTGTTGGTTGCCAGGAGAAAGACCAGGAGTTGGTGAATGGTGGAGCAAAAGATTTAAGCAGAGAGGGGAAGGAATACACTGGGTGCCCCTTGGTCTGTGACAGCCTGTACATCCATCCATGAAGTGGTTGTAGAGACACCTGAGAAACTCTGTTCAGTTTCCATTAGAGACCTCTGTGTTGCGTGGGCTTGTGTTGTTAATAACAGGGAAAGGAGTGAAAGCTGACTCACAAGAAGCATGTCCAGCTTCTTGGAGGCTTTTGAACCGTGAGCAATGTGCAGCTCTGCTTGCAGGAATATTTGGTGAAACATGCAAGTTCAGTAACTGAATGAAATTCTTCTAGCAAAGCCAGGCCCAAGGGTGAAGGTGGTTGTGTATCATCTAACACAAGGTGTTTCTGGGGGAGGGAAGCACAGAGCACTTGGAGGGTACTTCAGGGTAACCCAAGGGGGTGCTGCTTTGTTTCCTTCTTTTCCTCCATCCTAAAAGGCCACAGTTCATTTTGCCAAACTATCTAACATAACTATCTGCACGAAAGACAGTTCTCCAGACTCCTTTCATAGTCACTGGAGAGGAGCACACGCTTTTGAGCCATGATTCATCCACACTGAGTTGGACATCTAAAAATACATTGGACAAACTGCCCTAAAAGTGCCTGTTCCTCTCCATTGTTTCTGCTGAGCTCAAACAAAGAGCACTTACAGAGGTACTGCTCCTGTGGCTGTTCAGTGTCAGGAGAGCTGAATCTCGGCCAAAGTGTCTCATGTCCCAGCAGAGCATCTAGAAGGGCTCTGAGTGTCCTCATTTCCACCAGACTCAGTGTTGGTTGTGCAGTGTAAGGCATTTGGCTGTACCTGAGACTGGGGAGCAGACAGCAACGTCCAGTTTAAATCCACCCTTCACCCCTGGTCAGTCCCTGGACTCAGACAAGCTTTGGGCTGGACCTGACAATCTGCTATAAGTAAGAGGCCGAAGGGGATTTGCAGAGTGGCATTTTCAAGGTCGCACATCAGGTTAGCGGCAGAGGTGGAAGCAGTGAGGGCACTGTGGGCTCCCAGGGGTGTGCTCCTTCCCCTGCCCGAGCTCCTGGCAGCTTCCTTGCAATCTGCTGCACTCCTGGGGGCGAGGCTGGCACTGGCTCTCGGTGGTGGACAGCACCTGGTAGGTACTCACTTCATTTGGCTGGAAAGCTTTTGCAAAATTGCATAGACTCATCCTCCTTTCTCTGTCCTTTCTCTTGCAAAAATCCATAGTTCAGGCACAATGCTGAAGTGTTATGCACCCACGAGGTTGCTGAGGGTGACTGTGTGTGTGCTCTCCGTCACAAGCACCCAAACCTTGGGGTCAATGTGCAACAGTTCAGTCTTGTCATGGCCTGGGACAGCAGGTGTGGCTGTTCCCTGGTGGTTGGGTGATGTGTGGAAACTCTTTAAGCAGACACATACACAGCATGCAAGAGAGAGATCTAAATGCAAACCTCAGGGAGCCACACCCTGGTCACCTCTTGAGGTGTTGCTGCCACCATTGTGTTGTTTAGCAGTCTGGAAAAGAAATCACCAGCTTTTGTAGCAGAAGTCTATCTGTGCTGGTAAACCAGGCAGGCTAAGGATGAAATTCCTCTAGTGTGGAGAACTAGTTCACAATGGAAAGACTTCTCTTGCTAAATGAGCTAAATGTCGAGGGAGACACTTTGCTGAAGAAATTTGCTTGTGTAGCAGAGATATGAAGCACAGGCAGGTACTGAGTGTTAAATGGATCCTGTGCATGTCTGATTCTAGACAAATACCAGACTATTCAATCTTTCCTGATACCTGAGAAAGAATATGATAGCTATGAAATAGAAAGAGCGTGTTGTCTGAGCCAGAATTTGATTCCTAAAGTTCTTCTTAGGGGATCTGTGGGTGAACTCCGGGAGGTGAAACAGATTGCAATTTGACCCCGGAGAGAACAACTAGGGAGAAGAGGGAAAGAGCAAATTATTAAATAAGAGCTGGGAGAAAAGCCAGTCTCCAAAAATAAACTTTGAAGATCAATTCCAGGTATTTCCTGGCATTGTCATCCTGCTTCTTCAGCTGCTCAGCCTGTAACAAGTGGTTTCACAGTTAAGGCTGACAGGTTTTGGGCTGTTTGGTAGGTTTTTTTGTTCTTTTAAAAGAGAAAGAGTGCATGATAAACAGTTTGCAGTGTTGTTTCTTATGCAAAACTGGGTGGAATGTTGATGACGAAATACCCCTGGGATGGAGAAAGCAGAGCTTGTTATTGTAAGAGGGAATCAAGAGCAGGATCAACTTCATTTTGGAGAAGTGAAAAGTCTGGATTTTCTTCCCAATTATGTGTCCAGGTCACCTCGGGAGTTCCTCAGGGGGTGGAAGTGGGTATCTGTGCAATTTAGTGTGAGCAAACGGTGCTCCTGCAGAGCAGTTGTGCCGTCCTGGTGCTGTAGGTAGCCTTGGAATGGCTTTACAGATAATGTTGGTGAGAGAAGGCGTCACCTTTGCAAAGCTCAGAGGTGACTCTGAACGTGTTTCTCGCAAAAATTCTGCGAGAAGCCAGACCCGGAGTTCCCTGTACTGAAAGCCAGTGTGTGAATTGTGAGGAAATTGAAGCATATCCTGTTCCAAGGGCTTGTGTTGGTGATCACACGCCATCTCCCTGCTGAGGTTTCATTCTGGATGGTGACTCCGAGAGGTGTGTCCCTAAAAGCTGTCCAGAGACACACCTCGGCGGGCTGGAGTTGGCTCGGGCTAGGGCTGGCTCATGTCTTACCTCACCTGCTTGGCCCAGCCGTGCTGCCTGGCCTGGGACAGGATGGAGCAGCAGCTCTGCTTACGCAACACAGCCTCTGGTGCTTGACTGGACTTGTCTGTAAGTGACTTTTGTGTCGGTAATGCTGGTGCCTTTCAGCCAGGGAGATGCATGGGGCTCACGGGCATCTGTCCTGGTTTGCCTGCGTTGTAAGAAATCCTGATTCTCAAAGAAAGCAGCCTGGACACCCCGTGATTCAGATTTGGATGGGAGGACTCTTGTCACCCTGAGTGTGCAGAAGTGGAATGCATGATATAAGTAAGGCATTCTTTAATCTGGGCTGCTTCTAATTTGGAGTACTTGGCTTTGCAATTGCACCTGTATTTTATTTTTTTATTTTGTATAGCAAGAAGAGTTTATTCTAGCAGTTTACTGTGCAACACCAAGTTCTTTCTCCTGGGTTGTCTATGAGCCCTTTGGCTATTTGGTCTTCTCTGGCATCAGCACTGGCAGGAATAACAGTGTTTGGCCAGGTTTTCTCTGCACACACAAAGTTACTGTACAAGCTTGAAACAATGCTATAAATCAGAGATGTATGTTTGTGGGTTTCTTTTCATTCCCCTAAAGCAGCTAATTCTTTAAAAACTAAGACAAAGATATTTTATTTGTCTTAAGTGGTAAAGGAAAGTGCTTTTCTTAGTGGAGAAGGTCCTGCACAGTCAGTGTGGGAGACGCCACCATCGAGGGGCCCCTTTCATATGTGCAGAACCAGCACAGGCATGCGAGTGCACAGACTGTGCTTGTAGAAAGGCTGCTCTGCCCACAGACCTGGAAGTACGTGGGACAGAAGGCATAAAACAAACAAACAAGACCCTGAACTAGCACTTTGAAGGGAATTTTCAGCTGGAATAATTACAGGGACGTGAAAAACTCATTCTTTGGAGAGGCAGCCCCTCCAAGTCAGAGGAGAGGTGTGCTGGGGAAGCAGAGTAGCTGTAGCCTTGATTGGACATGCTTGAGAAAGAAGCTGATGAATTCACAGCTGCCAGGCTAGGACCTATCATTTAAATTGTAATTTGCCCTTCAAATTTGGCAAGCTTCGTTTGCCATTTGCTTGACAAATCTCTCTTTTGTGTTTTTCTTCTGCCCGCGTAAAACAGCGCTGATGGAGGGAGCTACTTGCAGTCGATTCCTTTTCTCTGCTATATTTAGTGGTCACAACAAGTTTGTGATCCTCGCAGGAATACTGCCAAAGCAGATGGATTTAGCTTCAGACATGCCCTTTCTCTTTAGGCTCCCAAATCCACGGTGCAGTTCACTTTCCTCCCCTTTCCCGGCTCTGTCTGCAAGGTCTGTTGTGCAAACATTGCTCTGCTGCTTCCAGGGATTCTGCTCAGTCAGAACAAGCCCTTGTTTTAGTGGAAACTCCTGTGTTCAGATTGCTGCTATCCCTAGTGGCTTTCTCTTTTCCTAACTTCCTGAAAGAGCAGATTACTGCTCTTCAGGAAGGTCTTTCTGAGCAGTGTTATGATTTAATTTAGAAACTCCAGGCCTTTTTATTGCTTAGGAGAGCTTTGTTAGGAGAATAATGTGTTTGTTAACCATATGACTGTTTCCTTTATTTGGGGAAAAGGGGAATTGGGAAGGCAGTGGGAAGGAAACATTTGTATTCCTTCAAAGGCAGAATATTACTAGGAGCCTGTTTCTCATGAATATCATGCCATTAATGCCAAGCAGGTGTAGTTGTTATATAGTGCTATTTTAAATATCTTTACCATGTAAAGTGGTTCCAGTGTGCCTGTGAGTCTGTATTAAAACACTGACTTTGAGTTGCAATCCAAGGGAAGGAAACACTTGTAAATGAGAACAACTTACTGCAATGCTTCTTGCTTGGTTAGCGTAGGCAGTATAGTCCAGTTTGTTCCGATCAGGCGTGAGAGCCAAGCTCTCTGTGACTGCAGGCCATTCCCGCCCCCTTCCCGTCCCTTCCGTACTGTACAGTCCGACCCGGGCCAGGAAGGCTGTGGAGGGGCTGTGAGAGCGGAGCTGTGTGCGGCTCTGGCTCTGGGAGCTGCACAGCCCGAGGTCAGAGGTGTCTGCGCCCCACGCTGCCCGGCCAGGCTGCGCCCTTTCCCCTTCCCGGAGGAAGCCAGGCACAGCGTGGCTACTCTGTGGCCACAGCCTGAGCCCAGCTAGCCCAGGCAAGCGGCCAGGTAGGGCTGTCTGTCGTGGGAAAAGGGGGAGAGGCTTGTAGGAGTGAAATGACAGCGATTGTCATCTTGCTGCCTGCTTTCCTAGTTAGCCCGGTGTGTAGGAGGAGGTCGTGTTTGTGCGCTGGATGCAGTTCCCAGGTACAGCATGGCTCTGGAGCCGGCCCGTGTTTCTCACGTTGTTTTTGTGATAACCCTTCCCCACAGCCCTGTTATCTGTGGGAAGTGGCCTTGGATGATGGGGGAGTGCAGGACCAACCCCTGCTCTGGGAAAGCTCTTCCATTCTGGCCTCACAGCCACAGATGAATGGCTTTTTGGACATAATTGGAGGCTTCTGGGCATTGCACAGGTAGTTTTGGGCCGGGGTATGCTCATGGGCTTTGTGTTTTGGAGACTGAATTGTCGCCTGAGCCCTTGATGTTGATGGAGGCATGAAGTCACCATGGTGTTTTTGGCTTCCTGCATAGCAGTAGACCCTGGGGTGATGGAGGTGTATGGCATCAGCCTCCTGAGCCTCCAGGCATTCAACACTCCTCTTTTTTACCTTAACAGCTGTGATTTAAAGTCCTGAGCAGTTCTTGTGTTTATTAACAGTATGGAAAATCTTGGAAACCAGTTGAAAACTGAATTGCTTCTGCAATTTTAGTCGGTGTGCTTTGGCACTGCCTTCCCACTTGGAAACAGATAAATGTGAGATAGGCTCTTGTTCTGAGGGCAAGTAATTGCATCGTGCTCCTCTGTGGGTCAACCTTTGTGGCTGTGTGAACAAGGCTTAGCTCTGTTAATAAAAGCATTTCTCTGTGTGTGTGTTAACATCAGCATGGAGTGAGTGCAGTTTTCAAACTGTGTAATTGTACCAGGATGACTGATATATTACCACCCCCCAAAAAGAGAAAAGGTCAAGAAAGACACTTAGCTAACAGTGTTTTAAAATTGATTAACACAATGAGACGATCCATTGTGCTTCTGTAACAGGAAGTGTTACTGATGTGTAAATCAAAGACAAACCAGCAACATTTGCTGGCCTTCAAAATGGTGTGGCTTTTGTATACTCATATGCTTCTCCTGGCTGGTTTTCAAAAACTATAAATAGATCACTGGGAAGTCCCTGTATAACAAAAATGTACTGCTGCTGCTTGTCATAAATAAACTTATAAGAGCTGCCTTGGTCTTGCAGCTCTTCTTCTTTGGAGGAGTCCTTACTTGTCCACTTGGTTTCAGAGCATCAGGTCACATGAGACAAGATCATTTCTGTGGTTGTAGGGTGCAGCTTCATGTCCAGCTCTGCATCTTCTGAAGGTCTTAAAGGGACCTCAAAGACCGTCTTGCAGATCTATCTAATGCTCTCTTGGTTCTACCTGAGCAGAGCTGTTCAGTCTTTTCCAAGCTTTTCTCTTTTGGATTCCTTCATCTCCAACTACTGATAGCATAGGAGTACCCAAGGCCAGGCTTATTTCAACTTCATCCCAGGCAATGAAGAGTCTCTCTGATGCCACATGCACTAAAACCACTTATTAAAAGACTGGCTGATACCCATCTGACTGCTGTTGGGTGTTATGCAGGATCAGGAGGCTATAGCCTCTTTTCTGTATCACCTTCAAAGGGATGGAAACCTAATGGAAGCACTTTTCTTCCTCCAGGGAAGCACAGAGAATATGTCATTATTACATATTGGAGATGACAAATAATTATTTTTCTGCCAGACATAGAGAAGTTGTCAGTTCCTCAAGGAAGGAAGTCAAGGTAAATCTGTCAATGATGCTGTCCTGATTTTTGCCATCCTGAGGAATCTGGCTTTGAAGGGAGGGAGATCAGCATGTTTTCTGTGTGATCACATTCCATTTGGGAGTGTGATACAATCTGAGATGGCCCAGAAGAACGATGTTGGCAAGCTCTTTAAAGGTGGAAGGGATGAACTTCAGTTTGGAGTAGGATCTTAAAGAATAAAAGTGTTTAAATGCAAAGGTGATAGAAAATGCATCTTTTAAACAGACCTTTCTCCCCACCACTGAGTGAAAACGTGGTGAAATTATTGTAAGTGAAGTCTTGAGGAGAAAGCAGGACCATCAAACTGAAGTGCTGCGTGAACTTCTCAGGCTTAATAGAGCTGTGAGTACATGAGACGTGATGGGAAAAGAAAATATTATAAAAGAGTGAAAACCAAACAAACTTGATGTGGGGTTTCCTGTGATAATTATTTAGGTCATGGGGTCATGATTTGGATGCCAACAATTAGCCTTTAGGGAGACTCTGTCAAACTTACAGAAAGGTAGCTTGCCAAAAAAAAGTGGCTCAGTAGCACTCTGTGAGGCTCAAGACTCGCATCTCCGAATGTTGCTTCTTCTTTCTGAATCTAAAATAAACAGAGATCTTTGTTAATAGCCAAAAAGGAAAGGGTCTTCAGTTGGTCAGCACTGTGGAGCTCTACTTCCTTTGGATTGGCTCACCAAAGATAAAAATCTGCCGTTTCTGTTCATGATGTTGGCTTGGCTCGGTGCATGAGTAATAATAATCTGTTGCTAGGAACAGACTTCAGTTTACATGGAGAGGCCTCTGTGGAGGGCAGGTCTTTGAGTCCCTGAGTGGGTCATAAATAATCAGTGGCACTTCAAAGGAGGAAAAGTAAAAACAAGCGGTTGGAGATGCCATGAAAAGATGTCTGCAATTTCTACTGCAACACCATTGGAAAGCATGTAGCCAGCATAATTGGGAAAGTATGGGGCATGGATCTCCAAAGGCAAAACCAACGAAGCAGGGATTTACTAACAGTGGGTTATAATATTCAGCTACCTCTAGCTGGGCTTATTTGCTTTCAGCTTTAAGGAGTGCAAAACTGAGCTAATTTCATGGCTTATGATTTTTCAAGACTGGCTCCTGGGGAGGGCCTTGAGGGTACATCTGTGAATAGGTGTGCACAAGTTAGCTGTGAACTTGGAGGCTAAAGAGATTCTTACCTGGGACAATGTGGAAAATACTAATTTGCCTTGCTTCCTAAATACTGTGCATGGCTGCTTTGTAGAGGTAGCTTTAAATTAATTGATGAAATACCCATTTCCTGTTTTGGCTGTAGTTACAGGCGTTGTTTTTTGAAGGTGGCAGTGGTTTAACTGTAAGGAGCATGCTGTGTAACTGCTGGGTTTTCCATGCCATGGAATCTTGCCATCTGCGGTACTTGGAACAGCTGAAAGCCAAGGTTTGCAAACCACCCTGATCTGAACTAATGTTAAGGCTGTGAAATCCTTTCTAATGAATCCTCTAAATCCATCTGAAACTTTTTTTCGCCCTTTCTTCTGAGACAAGAATGTCCTTACAAAGACCCTGCTTAAGAAGAGCATCTCTTAGGTCTCATTAGGACTTAAGCCTCACTGGAGACCAGGTATTTAAATCAGTGCTGTCTATTCTTATGATAATGGAATGCAAAGCCTGGGTATGATTATTTTCAGGTTAGTTCCTTGAGATTTGCAGTCTGCTACTTGCTCTTGGGTTTCTCTCTTATCAGTGTGCCTATGTGTGTATGTTAATGCCCAGGATTTTGTGCAATCTGCTGGCTAATAATCAGCTGGTAGAGGAAGGGAAATGACATTAGAATTGATGTGGTACAGCTGTGCTGATATAATTTCCACCAATATTTTTAGGTGCTTATTGTGGAAATAGCTGGAGAGGTAGAGGAAGAAGGGTTTGAGTCTTAGGAGTGCCCTCATCGCAGGGAAAGCTTTTGTTGATGGTTTAACCATTTGAGCTGCAGATTGAGCCCAAGTGGCCAAGAATTTGCCCCTTTGGAGAGCACCATGGAAAGCTTTCTTCTCCAAGAGGACATTGCTAATGGCACCTTTCTTGTATGACTTACCCTGCGTTGAAGAAAAGATGAGCTTGCACAACAGCTCTGGTGCAATTCACATAAATTAATCCACAGGAAATGAATCCATTGGAAATAAGATCCCAGTGTGCCTGGAACTGCCTCTTTGACTCTGTGATAGTTCACAGGCTATCCCAAGGTGAAAGCAGTTAATGCTTTCCTGCATTAATGCTAGATTCTCCAGGGAGAGGGAAAGACAAGGTCATTCCCTTCACCTTTGTTTTTATCCCCAGTGACAAAGTGTAGTTTGAAAGCATTTGATTTATTTTTCAACACTGTGGGTATGTATTTCCTAGTCGTCCAGCATTTCTTGGAGGGGAAGGGATTGGTTTAGCTCTGCAGTTCATTGAGTTATTATGAAACAAATAACTGACTTAAATATGGAGTAGAAAAGATGATCCTTCCTACTGCCAATGAAAACCATTGCTGGTTGGTGGTTTTAGACTCTTCAGAGCTTGATTGTTTTAGACTCTTCAGAGGCTGTGATGATATAGTTACAGTTGACAATGCTGTATTTGAGTGAAATTTGGGGCAAGGAGGTGGACAAAGCGGGCATATTGTCCCTGTATAATCCCTTCTCAGACAATCTGTACCTTGTACCTTTTAAAGAAGACTAATCCTTGCAGGTGTGTCCTCCAAGACTGTGTTTGTGTCTCCCCTTCAGAGCAGCTGTGGAGTCTTCTCTTGGGGCAGGGCAAAATGCATGTGCTTTGTTGGATGGTGAATTGAGGGCTTGAGGGACATGAAAGCTTTAGCATAAATTTACCTGGTATTAGCTGTGTGTCTTCATAACCTGCACTGTGGACTCGTTGAGTGGATGTCTGTGTTTAAAGAAAACAGTTTAAAATTTCTCATCCTTTTGGGAAGGAGGCCATAAATTGACTTTAAAAGAATATAAGAGCATATGCTTTTCTTTACTTATGATCATGTGCTGTAATTTAAGTTAATTAATTAATAAATTAAGTAACAATTACAGTTTATTCCTGCTTTAGACCTTAATATACTTTCTACTTTGAAGTCCTGGAGGTTTTATTAGCTTTAACTACTTTACTGGTTAGAGATCTGAACTGATGGGGGTCCCATTACATGAAGTGCAGTGAAGCACATAAAAAGAGACACTATGTGCTGTGTTGTTGCTGTAGCTGGCAAGGGTTGGGCACAGACGAGGAACAGTCAGAGAAAGGTTAAAAATACACTTTGTGTTGTTCATGAAATGTCCATCAGAGTTGTTCAGGCTCTTGCATACTTTCCTGTTATTATAATGGAATTTTAATGCCAAATCCTGCTCCTTTTCTCTGGACTGTGGTCCCAGTGACTCTAGCATCATGCAAGTTTGTTGAATGTAAATTAGCTCTGCCCATGTCACTGTCTCAAATGTGGATGCTTTGAAGTTGAACAGATATGGAAGTTTCCACTGTTTGGGAGTTTGCTTACATACTTCCCACTTGGGCCATTTTTCATCATCTTCAAGGTGGTGATCAAAAAACCAAATTCAAGACTTAGTCATACCAAAAAAATATTAAGGCCACCTGACATTTTGTGTTTTCAGACTTCGGGTTTTTATTGCTTAATCTTGAGAGAAAAAAGAAGGGGGTTTCCCAGGAAAGATTGCCTTGCCTTGGGCATTGCTGTGAGCGCTGGATTCTTGCTCAGCCATTGCCCATCCTCAGTTCCTTTAAGAGCCCAGTATTTATCATAGAATTCCAGGTTGGAAGGGACCTCAAAGACCGTCTTGTCCAATATTTTGTGCTAAAAGCATGATCCAGACAAGATGGCACAGCATCCTGCCCTGTCAAATCATAACAGTGCCAATGTTGTGGAATCCACCACTTCTCTGGGGAGATTAATCCAATGAGTGATTGTTCTATGAAAAATTTTCCTCTTGTGTTTAATCAAAATCTCCCTAGCAGTAACTTGTACCCACTACCCCTTATGTTTTCCATGTGACTCCTTCTATAAAGGGAGTTTCCATCCTCTCTGTGGGCACCCTTCAAACACTGGAACATGGTAATAAGGCCTCCCCTTAGCCTTCTTTCCTCAAGGCTCAGCAAACCCAGTTTTCTCAGCCATTTCCCAGCACAGGCCTCCCAGCTATCTTTGTGCTCTTCTCTCTCCAGCCTGTCCAGCTAATATTTTGTACAGCGTGGTCCCAAACTGCACCCAGTGTTCCAGGTGTCCTGACAAGTGCTGAGCAGAGTGGGACAGTGATTTCTCTATCTCTGCTGGGTGATGCCCTTGTTTGTGCTGCCCAGCATTTTGTTGGCTTTCTTGGCTAATTTAGATACCTTATAATTTCCATCATAACCTCAAGGCTTGGCTTGTTTATATCACCATGTTCTTGTGCCAGCCAAAGATCAAATCAGTCCTTTTCCTCTGATTTTTGTTTGCTAAGCAAGCCAAACTCTTGTAAAATATGGGTTTTTTGATTATCCAGAGGGGTCTGATCTTTACCTGCCCCAGCTAGAACTCCCCTTCCTCTTGAGTTGCAGTTCTAAGCTGTTGGTGACTTGCAGAAGTGCTGCATGGTCAGTGCAGCAGCTGGAATCAGTGCTGCAGCCATATCAGCTAATATCTATTTCCCTGGAAATCCAGAGACTTTCTTTGTTGCCTTTTTTCTTTCTGTCTGGCCTTTGCTTGTCATCAATAAAGTGATGTCCCATGGCAGGGGGGTTGGACTGCTGGTCCCTTCCAGCCCAAAGCATGCTGTGATTCTAAATGTGAGCAATAACCCCTGTCTCGTGTAGGTGCTGTAAATGTGAATTGAGTGATGTTTGTGAAGTGTTCAGATGCTGGGGTGGTGAGTGCCATAGAAAATCTTGTGAGAGACTCAATAATCCTGTCATCAGAGCAGCTCTTGGATAAAGCACAAGGACACACATTGTTCAGGGTGAGGAAAGAAAATAAATATTGAAGAGCTCCTCATGAAATGCATATTCTCCTTTCTGCTCAGTGAGGGAGACAGAGAGTGAGGAAAAATAGTATAGTGTGGAGTAAACAAAGGCTGCCTCATGATTCATATGCACAGGGGAATGGATGTAAGACTTTCTCTGGCATTCCTTAATGTTGTATTTCCTGACTCATCTATTCACGCCCTTTATTTTGACATATACTTGGTGGATGAGTTATTAATATATGGTGTGGAAATCCTAGTGCTTCTGGTGAAAAGGTTACAGTTGTGTGGGTTAACAAAGCTTGTTTAAGAGTAAGCCCTTAATTAAATTTCAGCTTAATTACTTTTTGAATTTGTTTAACTTCTGGATTCTTGGTAAAAATAAGTCTCTATCTTAAGCATCCAGTTCTTCCTACAGTGGCAAATGGAACAATACTGCAGAACAAGGATCACTTGCAGTTTTTAAAGGAAGATAGAGCCTATTGTTTTCTAGAGTTGCATTAGGGATAGGGGAGGTATGCAGGGAGAGGAAAATGGAGGAGTTGGAAAAAGAAACTCCTTCATGGGGTTTGAGGAGTAACAAAGGTACCAGACAGAGACAGCAGTTGTGTTGGTTCTCATATGATAACTGCTGCTTTTTCATTTCATCTTAATCTTTGCAGATTCTGCCTCAATTGTTTCCATTCTGTAACAATTACCCAGGCAGGCAGGGAGAACTGAAAGGTACAAGGATTAAAAAAATTTGGCAGCTACCAGTCTGCAGAAGGCACTGTGAGCTTTTGTCACCTTGGCTTTCTCAAAGAAAGTAGTGGTGTTTGAATTTTCCTAATCCTGGTGCTTTTGTTTTCATGGCAAGACCCACTGGGATCCTGGATTGTATTGTGGAGTGCTGCTGGCCACTGCTAGAAAAGAGTCAATGGACCAAAGCTTGTGTTCCTGCAGTGGGAACAGTCACTTTATTCTGTATAAACTGAGGGAACAGCTGACCAAGGGAGGAAAACCCAAAACAAAATGTGTATCTTGGTGCCGCATCATCATTGAGCATCATCAATTTTTATGTAAAACTGTGCTGATTTTCTTCTTTTTTTATTTTGTAATATAATTTCAGTTTGGAAATTGATTGAAGAATCACCATAGAATTCAATATGGCATCACAGCAGTCATCTGCATCAACAGAGGAGCAGGCTTCCTCTGAAATAGATGATCTCCATCTAACGCTGCAAGGTAAGTCACTGAAGTTTGCTGTGCCTTTTTAATTTAGATTTTTGTCAAAAATCCGTGGCTGTGTGTGCAAGTTGAAGGGAATTCTGAGAAACCTATTTAAATTGAGGTAATGGTGAGTGTAGTTAGTTCAGAAGTCTGTGCTTCTTTGCAGATGTTTCTGTGTTTCAGGAGAGAGGCTTCAGCAGGGAAATGACAGATAAGCTCTTGTAGTACTTTCTCGTGATATTTTCAGATCAGTTGCCTTTTTTGGTAGTGATGTGCTCACTGGTTCTTATGCTTTGTTACTCAGAATGTTGCTGTAAACTGTTTGGAAAGGAACCACCAACATGAAAACAAGCCAGTTCATTAGTTTCCTTGTTTTCAGCTTGCTGACACTTAGGTGGTTGCATTGAGCTATCTTGATGAAGCTATTGACTACACTACTATTTTATTTATTTGTTTTTCTGTTTTTAACTACCATATCCCAGTGGGGATAAGTGGGGATAATTTTTGTGGCTTTTAAACAAATTTCTTACGGTTCAAGTCTTTGGTTCTTACTTGCCATGTGTTCTAACTTGTTAAGGAAGCACTCAGTGCTGATTTTTAATTATTTCAGTTTAATGTCATCTATCTGGACAGTTAAATGATGATGAGTGCACCTGGCCTCTCAGAACTTTTGGGTTTTCCTTACTCACATATTTCTTCTATAAGAATTTTCTGTGAAGGTTGGCTTTGCTGTGAAGACACTCATGGAGGCTAGTCCAGGCAGCAGGACTAGCCCTGCTGAAAAGCTTGGTTTTGATGTGTTTAGAGCCTGGTCCATCCTAGAACGGATGGACTAACTCCTGTTTCCACAGAGCTATTTCCTTTTAACTCCCTTGCAATGAAATTTCTATGGTGCTTGGAGAGCAAATATGTTGAAAACAGATGGTGCAAAAGAATATTCTGCCAAGTCACTCGTGTGATCCATATTTGCACTAATGCTGTCGTTGAAGCCATGTGTTTTGATGAGTGAGTGTTAATAGCAGTCCAAAGCCAAGTGTCTTTAATGGTGAATTTTCTTCCGTTTTGCTTCAGTGTTGCATTTTCAGGAGAACAAGCAAAAACTTGTAGCAGACAGGAGCTAGTCTGACTTTTGCACCAAGCACAGCTTGTCAGACACACATTTGTTGTGCCAGTCAAACTCAGCCTTGGGTAGAAAGGCTGAGATTGCTGTTGTTGTGAAACAGATTTGGAAAACACTCTTCAGCTTGAAGGCAGATTAGAAGTTACATGCCATTTTTAGGGCAGGGATTTACTTTCAAATTATTATTTTTTTTTTCTGAAAAGTCAGGTTGGTGTTTGTGTTGAATAACAAGCTGAGTTTTTTGGTCAATATCTCATTGAAGGAGCCCTGCTTAGTAAAATTGAAATGACTGTATTTCTTTGCTGTAATAAATGGAGCTCTTAGATTGTGCTGAAACGAACACACTGCAAATCTTGTGCCCATGCTCTCTGTGCCTGGCTGTTGTAAAACATCCAGAGATATCCCTTAGAAGTGACATGAGCAATTTTTTGTAATGATTGAAGACACAACAAATGGTCCTGACACATTTTGTGTATGGAGCTGTGGCGCTGCAGCGTCTGCTCAGGGTCAAACAAGCAAATGGCAATACAGCTGTGAGGAAGCACCAAAGACACACTCCCTGACATGACATATAGGGACCATTAGCAGCTCTGCTCACAGATCTGTGGTAGCAAAGGTCAAGTAAGAAGAATAGGGTCACTCAAGGAAACAGGTTTTTCCATTAATAGGAATCTTGAGATGAGATTTGTGAAGCAGCTGGGGATATTGACTGCTTTAAATCAATGAGAGAAATTTCAGATTCAAGGAATAGTTGCTTATAACTATCAGAAAAGGCAGCTTTCATTTTGTGTGACTGCAGGTGGATGCAAAACTTGCTATGATCTCCTTTTTCAGATTGCTGGGATATAGCTTCAGAGAATATGTCCAGCATTGTAATACACAGCCTAACAGGAGACATGCATAAAGGAAAAAGCAGGAGTGAGGTCTAGTCTGGATGTAGTCTAGATATATTTTAGTCTACTTTTTAATTCTTTGTGATCCAACCTTCCATTATTCCTGAAAGGCATCCCATGGGGATAGAGCACTTGTCTAGTCTGGTTAATTAGGGCAAGATCAACTTAATGTGTCAGTTGGTTTGCTCATATAACTTTGTGAAGTTTATGCCTAAAAATATAACAAAATCATTAGCTTTATTTTTTTCCCTTCCCTACCATGTGTAGGTATGTTATTTTAGGTATGTTTGACTGTTATTTAAGTTAGTCTTCTACAAGAACAGCATTTTTGGGAAGAAAAAGAAGGAAAAGAGAGGGAAAGAACAATCTCCTTTAAGTAATTAGTGGAGAGTTTACTACATATTAGTCCTAATTATTGTAGAATCCCTAATAATTTATGGCTAGTTGGTTAATAGTGTAAAAGCTTGTTAGTGGCTTTTTAGGTAGAAGAGTGTTCAAGGGTGAACATTCACTTTCCTTAATAGTATTTGGCCTAGAAGATGCCATGAAGAAATTCACTGGAAAATAGATAATAATGTAACTTAGTTCTCAGTGCATCTTTCTTGTCAGTTAATTACTTTAAGGAGACTTAATGAAGCTTGAAAAGCATGAAGAAAATAAGTGAAGAAATGAAAGCAGTATGTTTTCTAATGCCCCCATCTCCAGACAGTAAAGATAATCACAAAATCGTGAGGCTGAACCAAAAGGCTGCAAGAATATAAACCCTTATATATGGATCTTTTCAGATTTATTTATTGCTCTTTAACCTTTACCAGTTTTCAAGCTGATATCCAGCTGAGAGTAATAGTTACCCCTTCCTCCCTGCCAAGAAAATGGAAATTGCCATTAAAATGCATGATGTCAGGAACTGGCAGGCTTCTTTTATTTTCCTTTTTTTCCCTTCCCTCTGTCCCAGATGTTATAATAAAATTTAATCAGATTAAGGTCAGCATTATCTGGGCCCTTTCCTTCAGCACCTCTCTGCTTCTTTGCAGTTTTCTGATGCAGCACAACTTACAGCAGCTGCAGAATTGCTTTGTTGCAATCCTTGCACAGCCATGTAAAAGTGCAGGTGCAAAGCCTAGAGCTGGACCTATTATGGCTGTATCCAGTGGGGGAATACTTAAGGGAAGGGGTTCTCCTGCCAGGCAGTCTGCAAACATTTTGGTGAACAGAGGATGCTTGACAGGGAGATGCTTCATTGCACCATGGGCCATGTTTGAAACCTGAAGTCACTTTTGGTGTAGGATGGAGCAGGCAGGAGCTCAGGGCTTGGCTGGCAATGAGCATGGGAGGAATAAAGCAGGATCCCTGTCCTGTGTGTGTCTCCTCCTCCTGTGTTTCCCTCCCATCACTGCATCACGGGCTGGCCCCAGAGAGGGGTCCAGCCTGCTGCTCATCCTTCTGTGAGCTGAAGAGGTGCAGACAACATCCAAAATTGCCTTTGGCTGCTTGAGATGAGGAGGCATGTCAGCTGCTTGGTAAGAGAAGGGTTTCCTGGCAGAGCTTTGGGAGCTGTTGGAGATGGAGCCACGCTCTGCTGCTGAGCAGGAGTGCAGGATTGCAGCGAGGGGAATGCGTGGCTGCTTGCAGATGGGTGGCTGCAGCAGGAGCTCTGCAGGGTTTGTGCACCCTGGAGCTGGATTATTTCTTGCTTCTGGAATGTAAATCTCTACCTGTGGGAGGATTCAACCTCGATTTTTTTTGTCCCCTGCACAAATCCTTCCCCTGTCTTCCCTGGGATAGCAAACAGACCCCTGTGTGTGGTGCTTCCCACCAAGCCTGTACAGAACTCTGTTTTCCCTTTTCTTTTCATGCTTGCTGGGCTCATTCAAACACAAGAGTGTGTTTTAGCTCTTGTAGTTTGGGACATGTACTTACTCTTTCACTGTTTAATTTACTGCCAGGGTCCTAATTTTTGGCTCCATTTATTAATCTGTGTGTGCGTTACTGTTTATTACTGTAACCCAAAACATGATAATATAGGAATGTGGTTGCTACAGCTGAAGAGAGGTTTTTGAAGAGAACTGTTTTTGAAGAGAGTTTAGTGATAAAAAATGAATGATGCTATTTTCATGCAGCTATGTCTAATCTTTCATGAATGATTTCAAGTGAAATTGAAAACATGGAGGTGTATGAATAGGTTTTGTTGTGCTGCTTGTAGTAGATTGTACTCATCTCTGAGTAAAGGGGTATTTCTTTTTGACACCCTCTTAATTCATCCAGAGGTAAGGTAAATTAATAATTCTTACCCAGCTTTTTATTGTTTTGACTGTGTATCTCGTCTGTTGGGGCCACTTGCTTATTGAAGCTACACTTTTGTTTTCTTTACCAGAATGATTTTAAAAAGTCTGTTAAATGTTTATTACCATTTTACAAGAGTGACTTTTACAAAAACCTCCCATAGGAGCTGCACAGAAATTTATTCCCAGTTTATGCTGCCTGGGTGAGGAGCTGTTCTGCAGTTCCCATAACTGCACAGCTTTGTGGCATGTGACAGGGCTGATGGCACTGGAGAGGCAACTGACACATGACACTGCCTTGAAAAAATTCAGTCATGGGTATTTTTGTCTGCTTCACACGCCTAACATAAAAAATAGATTGTGTAGTCGCATAAAAGTGTTTCCTGCTAGGTAAATTGCAATTTGTTAAATGCATTATCTGGTGCATAACTGGTTAAAAACTGGAATTAAAATGCCAAAGGAGTGGATGGCTCCTGAGGCACCTGTGAGGTCACTACAGTCAGATCCCTGTTTCACTGTTCACTTTCTTTAAAATGTTAGAAAAGCCACTTGAACATTTATCTTTAAAAGTTTGTTGATATGTAGATGATGTCACTTGATACCTTTTAAGAATTTAATCTCCACCTGCCTATGCCTCTGAGTACTAAACATCACTTTGTGGTGGCAGTGAAGACTGGCGATTCAGAGCAGAGCTGCTCCAGCATCCTGACAAAGAACAGCAGAAGGGTTTAAGACAGCCAGGGGGGCAAAGCTTGGTGTGAACACACTTCCTGAGTTAGCAGCACTTTTAAACTCAACAATTGCCTTTCAAAAGGAAAAGGAGGTTGAAAGGAGTAGTGCAGAAAGTTTCCACTTGCTTCACTGATGTGGTAGTAGTGATTTAGTTAATATTTATGTAATATTTGGATTTGAAAAGACCCATTCCTCCTGCAGAGGTATTTTCCTCATCTTCATTGGGTTTTGGGTAAACTTCTCAATCTTGACAAAGAATTCTGTGTTTGTTTTTAATTGCTTAACACCACGTTGCTGAACATAAATGCTGGAAATAACTCTTTTCCCTGCTTTCCTGTCTGCAGAACATGAAACTATTGCTGGGTGGAAGGGAAGGGACTTTACAAAGGGCTTGGGGGTTAATTGCTCACTCTCTCCCTGGATTTGCAAGTACTTAATTGTTCTTCTGATGGTTCCAATAATTTAAAGAATGTACTTGCTTGGTGTATTAGTTCATACCAGCAGTGCTGTCTTGAAGGAGCTCTCCTGATTATCCCTGCTGCCCCTCCTGGTTCATTCTGCTGTGCTGTCAGGGAGTGTGGAAATGGTTATTTTGAATGAAACTGAAATAAGGAAGGTGCTGTGGCTGTCTGTGGGCATTGGGGCTGGAGTTAGCCCAACACAACCTTTGTCCCTGCACACATGGTGGATACACTGTGTTGTGAACAGCAGCTCTCCTGATCTGTTCCTGATGAGCTCCCTGCACACTGCTGCAGACATAGCCTCAGCTGACCTCAGTGGTGAAAGGAAGATGTAAAAATACCATACACAAGAGGTAATTCCTCCTGGTGAAACAGAGATGAGAAGATGACAGACAGGCTTGTGCTCATTAAAGTGATTGCTTACATTTATTTTTTTTAAAAAGAGGCCATACAGTTGTAAATTGTTTGCTGGCAGTGATACACAAGTTGTTGTGATAGAAGAAATCCTCTTTGCTGTTTGGCGACAGTGTTTGATGTCTGTGGAGGGAGAGGCTACATCTGTTCTGCCATGATTTGTTTCCCCCAGCTCCCTGCTGAAGGAGGAGATGATGCTTTCCTTGGAGCTGCCATTCCCCCACCTCAGGAAGGGAGGCATGAAAGGCAGAAGGGGACAGTAGACTAATTTTAAGTCTTGTTTTTTCTGCATCACGGTTTAAGGAAGGCTGAGAGTAAAACAGTGCCTGGCAGTGCTGCTGCTCTCCTTTCCCTCCTGGGAGAGTTCAGCACTCACATGGTCCCTGCCGTGTCCCTGTGCTCCTAATGATCAGCCTGGCTTGTAGCCCTTGTTGGTAGCTCATTACTGAATAAAACAGTCATTGTCCAGCAGTGTGTATTGATTTTTGGCTATCCTACGTGACACATTGCTTGTATGTGTTATTCCTCCCTAAAGAGTTGTTAACACAGGGTGAAATGTGATAGATTTTGGGTATTTTCAGATTACCAGATTCTTATTCTGTTCTCTCAGATACACTTTTTAGCTTAGTGAGTTTTGACCCAAAGTAAAGAGGATGATCAGGGTTTGGGGGTTTTCGTAGCTTTTTTATTCTAGGTCAGTGACATTTTGAAAACTAGGGCAAGAGAAAACCAAGGTCAGTTAGAGTCCTACAAAAAAGCCTAACAAAGAATCCATTCACCCTCACAAAAATAAAAATCTGTATTAATTAACCACGTGGTAGAGATAAGAATTGGAGAGCTTGATTAAATCATTAGCACCTTTGAGCAGCAGCATTGGAGGGGGAGCTGGGAGGGAAAACACACTCAGCCTGAAAATTGCAATATAACCGCCTGCCACAGTGCCAGGAGCACATCTGTACTGAGTGTGTGTGGTGTGGAAACCCTGAGTGCTGCACTACAGGCTGGGGGAATACTGGCAAGCATGGAGTTCTGTTATTAATTCAGGAGGAGATTCTATTATTGTTATTTGTTTGGGTAGGAAAAAAAGGCACATTGCAGCGGAGGCAGCAGCTGCTTGGAAGGCAGCCCAGTGGGTTGTGTTAGGTAGATTGTGGAGGGTTTGAGGTGCTCTTACATGTGGAGTAACCACCTTATACTTCCACCAGGTGAGACATTTGCCTGAGAGCTGCCCACGTGAATCGAGACTTGCAGTATCTGGCCCCTATTGCATAATTAAACATTTTACTATGGATATCAACCAAAACAAGGCCAGGTATCTCATCCTAACCTTCTGTAACCAACCTCAAATGCAAGTTCTTCAAATCAGCAGCAGCAGTGTGTGTTTGGCAAGAGCTGCAGCTGCAGGAGTCACTGGCGTCAGGCAGAGCAGTCAATATTTGCTCCCTGTCCCTTTTCAGATGCTAGCAATGCCAGCCTTGCCTGCCCGATAAAATTGAGCGCAGCGACTCAATAATTGCTGGTTGGATAATTGGACTGGCTCCCACGTGGTGTTCAGCTGAAGGGTGTGGTTGGCTCCTGTGCTAACATGAAGCCAGTATCTCCATGCTATTTTTGTCCTCCCTGTGAGCATTGCAGCGTTGTTTGGTCTGTGTGCCATGTGCGCACTTAATTTTCTGTTTTCCGAACAAAACCCAATTTTTTCGTGTCATTTTTGTCCATTAAGATTGCCCATATCTTACTGTTTGAGGGCAATCTTTGTGATGCTTAGAAAGAATCCTAAAACAATCCAGTGAGCAGGGAAAACTGCCTGCTTCATGCTCTGACAGGATAGTGGTGTTGCAGGTTAGTGGAGGGCTGTTGAAAGACACCTTCACTACAGGATGCAAAGCAGTGCTCCACGCAGGTAATGTGAATGTTTTTGTTGCTGCTCACCCGCCCAGTGAGGCAGAAGACAGCCTGTGGGGTGAGGAGCAGGAGCCTGGGTTATCCTTGAGTGAATTTCTGTGTTTCATGAGCTGATGGAGCTTCACAGAAACTCCTTTGGTCTGTCTTGGATCATGAAAAGACCCCACGACTGGGGTTTGTGGTTGCAAATTTCCAGAGTGTAGTAAAGTGTGGGACATTTTCCTGTGAGTGGCATTTTCACTTTCATGGGCAGAACAGTCAACTTTTTTTTTTTCCCCAAGGGCATGGTATTTTTGGTATCTTCATCCTGCCCAGCCTACCAAAACATACATATCTATTGCTGAGAAGTCTTGCACATTCCTTACAATGTCAAGCTTGCTTTCCCTCAATTAATCTTTTGAGCAAGAACACACTGTCAGAGGCAGAAGAGATGGTCTGTTCCCACCCTATCTCCCAGATCTGTTTCTCCATGCAAGCCTTTTCTGGGAAGCCAGCCCCAATGCTTGCAGTCAAGGCTGCTATGGAAAAGGAGATAAAAGGGAGTTTGTGTTCAGGCTGGCTCTCATGAGCCTTTGGGATGGATGCTGGTGGCAGATGTGAGTCCGTCAGGTGAGGCCAGCACCTCTGTTTGTCACCTGAGACCTGTGTTCAGACTTCCAGCCCATAGGGATGTGTGGGTTTTGTGGTGTGTCTTGGAAATTGAGTGGTATTTTGGGAGGGAGCATGGGGTGACAGGTCAGGTAATACACTGCCCCTGATGGGACTGGGGAGCTGCTCTGGTCCAACTCTGCTGCTCACCCTCTGCTTCACCTTCTGGGGGAACTGGACTTTCCTCCATCTCTGCTGCCCACAGGCAAGTGTGAGAAGCTGTTCAGATACTCTGGTTTTTGAAACATGGGCTTAACCAGCTCCCTGTCTCCCTGCAGAACTGCTGGTTGGTAGCTGCTCACTGTGTGGCACCACGAGGGCCTTGGGTGCAGAGCTGTACCTCTGTGTCACTGGGTCATACTTTGAGTCCCTTTTCACTGTTTTCTGCTGCAGCACAAGTTCAAGCACTTTCTTCTTCCTCTTGCCTTTATCAACACCCTGTGTGCTCCTTTTTGGCTGTGATGCCTTATCAAGGCTGGCCTAGAACACAGGCTAGACAGAGCTAAAGAATAAAGTAGGGATTTATTAAAAGACCTCAATAGATCCACCTTGGGCAGCACAAGAGCCCAGCCAGGGCTACACCCAAGATGAACCCAAAATGGTCATAAAATGGACAACTGGTCACGGGGTCTCTCACTTTTATAAGTTCTGTTCCATTTGCATAGTGGAGTTAATTGTCCAATTACAGCTTTAGCTTATGAGGTCCCATCCTTCTTGTTTCTGTCTTCAGTCCATGTTGTTTATGCTCTTGGGCCTGAGATTTGGATCATTTGTCCGTGGTCCCCAGCTAGAGCAGGAATTGTTTTGTCTCCCTACTCTGTGAAGAGAGCTCACCATCCCCTAATGTGAAGCTCAGAACTACACACTAAAGCAACACATGATCTGAAAAATATAAAAGCTAAAACCTGAAGCATCAGCTGGATGAATAATTTGTACACCCCAGAGAGGACCCAGCAGTGGAAAGGATGCTGGTAGAGGCTGTATTTCCTCATGACAGCCTCCTAACTCTCTCCAGCCCCTCAGTTAGCAAAGATTTCTCATGGTGTAGCTTCACCTACAGATGTGCATTTATCACCTAACTCCAGCCTGCATCCAACTTAGTGTGTGGCTTTTCCCAAATTCCAGTATGTATCTTGTACTGATGATGGCCCTGAGTCCTTGAAGGAACATTTAGGAATGGACAGTGCTATTGCAGACATACTTCTCTGTATAATTATGCTTTCACACTGCTCTTTTTATTTGCTGATCTTCTGAGAAAACCTTCATTAGTTATTCTCTACATCCTGTAGGTTATGCTTTTTGGTTGTAGAGGTCTTTGCAACTCAGCAAGCAAGAAAATATCAACTATAAAACAAGAGTTTAGAAAAACTGATACTAAATAGTAACTTAATATCTGGAAGAACAGACCTTGGGTTTGAGGTGGATACCATGTGTCTTTTTGGAAAAGAGGAATAAAACCTGATCATTGTTTCCATTAACTTTGGTTTCTTTTTTGTTTTTGTTTTCCAGTCCAGCGAGAGTTTACACAGAAGAAAACCTTCACTAGTTGGATAAATTCAATATTGGCAAAGGTAAATGGGGGTTCTTTATGCCTTTTGCTTTTTGCATTCAGATATGCTGGTTAGAGATTAAATTTTTTAGGAACAAACAAAATTAGTACAAGCTTTTTTAGGCACTGGATGGGAAAAGTAGCCCCGAGAAGCATTTGTTTAGTAAGTGCAACAGCACTGTATTGGGGCACGTCCAAGGACATTTGTGTGAGGTGGCTGGTGTGTAGATGTCACTCTCCTTACTCATGTGGTAAAACTTGTGGTGGATTGAGGCACATGTCTCAGGGTTTTACGAGTTTGAGATTACAGCTGGTTTTACTGGGATTAGGTAAGTGTTATTCTATTATGCAATCCAAGAACATGAGTTTAATGAGATGACCTGAGTGACTGGTAAGTATTAAGACAAACCACATAGTAGTGGAAGTGCTCTTTAAGCTCTCAGAAAACAGCTCCTGCAGCATGTGCTGGGGCTCTGACTTGCTCAGGTAAAAACAAAGCATAATTTGGTTTTGGTCCCTCCTTGAGCAGAAGCTGCTGAGCTCATGATAAATTTGTGTTGTGTGGGTGAGGTTTAGTTATGCCACTCTATACTCAAATTTTTACTTACTATTGAGTGAGATCTCAAAATATGAATTAACTGCCTTGTTTAGCTTTCCCTTTCTCAATTTTTTTTTTTTTGCCCCAGACCTCCTTGAAAAATGTGAGTGCTTGAAAGTGAGGCCTAAAATTACCTTTATAAAACATAGAGGCAGGACAAGGGAGAGGGAATAAGACACAAACATAGTAATGGGTTAGAAGAAGCAGGATGTGGCTGTTTAGATGCAGGAATTTTATTGCAGCTTAATGAAAAAAAATAAAGGATGCTAAACATTATTTAACAGCAGAGTAATCTGTGATGTTTTGTAGTGTGTTGAATTCAAAATGACAAAAGATGGAAATTTATCTTGCAGCATACCCCTCCTTATGTTGTCTCAGACCTGTATACAGACATACAGCAAGGACATTTGCTTCTGGATCTGTTGGAAGTGCTTTCAGGTCAACATCTGGTAAGACAGAGTAATAAAAATATTACCTCAATCCTTTGTCAAGTCCAGCAAAGATTTCTGGATATGCTTAAGTGCAACCATATGAATCATCCCTCTGGAGTCATAGAGTTAGTTTCAAGTAACTTATTTTTATACCATTGACTCTGAAACATGCTGAAGTAAGTTGATCCAAAGTAATTAATGGATTTTTGCTGGACTTCCCTTTTCAAAATATAGAATAAAATTAATTTTTGCAGTTGAAGATATAACTTGGTTTTTTTGCTTTGCAGCCACGGGAAAAAGGATTTAATACCTTCCAATGTAGAAGTAATATAGAAAATGCTTTGACATTTTTAAAGAGCAGATCAGTGAGTATTAACTTCAAAATTCACAACTAAAGCCAGTTTAGCTGGTGGAACATTTTCTTTGTTAACAATGATCCCTTTTTTTCCCTCCTTAGCTGAAGCTCATAAATATTCATGTAGCTGACATTATTGAAGGAAAACCTTCCATTGTGCTTGGCCTAATCTGGACCATTATATTTCATTTTCATGTAAGTATTTCAGCAGTGTAAGAGAGTTTTAGTAGAGGGGAAAAGCACAAAAATGTGTTGACTTACGTGATTGCTAAATAAGATGAAATAGTACAGAACAAAAGATTATTTTCTGACATGTGGAAGTGACATCTCAAGGAGGAGATGCACCAATGCAGGGCTGGCAGTGATGAACAGTATCTAGCTGCAAATGGTAGGAAGGAAAGATACTGAGATTTTTTTTTAAGTAACCAGTTAAAAAATGGGTTAAACTTTGTTTGTCTAAGGTCTGTAATGATTAAACTCCAAAAAGAGCAGATAGTGTGTAGTGGCACATCCATCTCTCAGAGGCAGCCCCACTCCTCAGTGCTGATTGTGCTTACAATGTACAATTCTTGTATTTTTTTTTGTTTCAGTACTAGCACCTGAAATAACACAAAGGCTGTCAAAATCATGTCTTATACAATAAGAGTGTGCACCTTGCATGGCTTGATTTTATAGGGAGGTTTGAGAGCACAGGGCCTTGATTTAATCATCGTGTGGAGCTGCAGAGGGTGCTGGAACCAAGCTGGCTCCTAGGGAGAACCCAGCAGTGAAATAATGTAGATGCACTAACTGGTGGCTGGGGCTCAGGAGAGCACTAAGAAACAAAGTTTTCTGTTATTTAGAAAATATTTAGCCCATATTTTTTGCGGTAGAGGTGCTTTGATGCCAAAGAGTCTTGTGCTGCTCATGGCCGGTACAATTACCTTTTTACCTAAACCAGGCTTCTCTAACCAAATAGGGGTCCCTGAGGTCTATCAGGTAGATTTTCCTGTGCTCTGAGTGAGCAGGCAAACTCTGACTATGCCTAGTATTTGTCACTCCTGACAGCAGAAAACACAATGCCACGGGCTGCTGTCACTGGTTAGAGCAGAAATTGAGTGAGAAGGTCCCTTGATGTCATTGCTGGTACCCACAGCATAACACAGAAGTCTTTGGGTGAATATATCCTGCCAAAAAAATTGCCTAAAGATGAGAATTCAGCATGAAATGGTTCAGATTGTGCAGATTAAAAAGCCTGGTTTGAGTTTGTGGGGCAGGGAAGCTGCTGTTATAGCTGTGGTTGAGTCCTGTCGGGTTCTCTGTGGTGTTCTGCCATTGATGCCTTGGGAATCTCTCACTGAAGCCTTATTAAGTCTCCCATCTTCTCTGACAGATTGAAGAACTGGCCAGGACACTTGCCTGTACCTACAGTCAGCCTTCCCCTGATTGTCCAAGTGCTGTTGACTCCTCTCCAAAGGCAAACAGATCAGCTAAAAAAAGTGCTAAAATTAAGGAACGGTGGAAGATGTCTGCTACAAAGGCTCTTTTGTTGTGGGCAAAAGAACAGTGTTCCCTGTAAGTTCCATCCAAGACTTAAAATTATCATGCTACACTTTGTATCACTGCTTTCCTCTAAGTGTGGTGGTATTTCCCCCTGTTTTTTAAGATTACTTAGTGACAGCTTAGCAGAAAATCCTTTAACTTTCACTTGTGGTTACCAGTACTTTCAGCATCAGTCAGGCCCCAAATGTTTTGACATGAGCCCTTTAAATATAATAAAGTGAAGCTCATCTTACTAATTAAACACAACAGTGTAATCTGAGTTGTTTGGCTTTTCTTTTTTAAGGGCTCCTGTGTGATAAGTCTAGTGGAATGTTTACATGCTTTACTTCTTTTAATCCTCATGGTTGGCACTGATTCACAAAGTCTCAAGGATTTTTTAATATTTTTTAATGGAAAATGTAGGATTTCTGTGATCCACAACTCATGCTTTTCTGTCAAAACACTGCATGATCCCAAAGGAGGATGCTAATCCTGGTGTTCCTAGTCCCTAATTCTAACAAGATGTTTGCTTATACTTTGTGTATACTTTATGTATGTATAGCACGGCTGCTTTCAGGGGGGTTGCTCACAGCACACAGTCTAGAGCAGATACAGATATTTACATTTTCTTCAAGGGCTGCTGCTTCATTCCAGGATCTTCCAAATATGCTTTACAGTAATGTCAATTCTTTCTTCTCAGCTCTTTGAGTTGTTTTATTTTCTAATAAAATCCTACTAATATTCCATGTTATTAGTGGGAGATAAAGGCCTTCATCAGCACATCAGACACTTTCTGCCAGTAGAATGGCACTGAGGTTTGCCTTCTAGCTGTGTTTTATCAGAAGACTAATTGGCACATCAAAACCAGCTCTTTATCCATGTAATCTTCCTCTTTCTTTTGCCTGTTTTTCAGCAATATTGCTGTCTGGTTTGCAGTCTCATTTCTGAACTGGCATTATGTTGAAAGATATTGTTGTCAGTGAATCCTGTAGTTTTTGGTAAAGAAACAAATCTTGTAAGACTTGGCCCATTGTTTTGTGACTGAATTTGATTGCCTGAAACCCCATTTCTTTTCCATGCTGTAACATACTCATAACATACAGGCTGTTTTTGGAAAGTTGTTCCAGAATTCCTTGTGGCCTGCATGGATGGGCACCTCACAGCACTATTCAGGCTGTGAACATTAATAAAAGATGATTTAAGGGCACTAAGTTAACTAAGAGAAAAATTAATACTTTTTCCTGCACTAATACGTCGCTTTTAAGATTTGGATTTTCTAAAATGCCAGTTCTTGGTGTCCTTACAGACAAATACATGTTCTGCAGTGCTTTTCTTGTTGCTTTTCCACCCCATAGAATGCATAGATATTGAGCACAAAGGTGATATTAAGAGAGGATTTGGATCAGCAAGGCTTTATCTTCAGAATGCAGTAGAAGACAAAAAGAAATACTCATCTTGTAAAAATAAGTAATTATTGTGATTGGTAGTACTGGCTGTGTTGTTGTCTGAGTTGTGCAGAAGTTCAGTGGCAAGGTGCTGTTGGATTTGGTTCATACTCCATTTTACTGAATTTATACTCTATTTCTAAATTTGTACTTAAATCCTGTTTCTCCATAGATCCTAACATTTTGTTTCCACTCCTTTCTGGGATAGGCATGGCTCTGTCAGTGTCACGGATTTCAAGTCCAGCTGGCGAAGTGGACTGGCTTTTTTAGCCATCATCCAAACCTTGAGGCCAGGTCTGGTTGATCTGGAGAAGGCAAAAGCCAGAAGCAATAAAGAAAACCTGAAAGAGGCTTTCAGAATTGCAGAACTGGAGCTGAATATCCCACGGCTTCTGGAACCTGAAGGTAAATGATCAGCTTTTACAAAATCTTTGTTATTAGGAGTGAGATTAATGTGATTTATAAGACTGTGCTTAAGTTTAAAATGGAGCATTGATGTTTGCTGTAATGCTCAAACCTGAGGTTCTTTATTTTATAATAAACATCAGCCGTACTTAGGGACTGTAGGATTTTTGAATTGGCAACAATTGCAGGAACAATATGCAGAAGAAAGGCTATGAAACTTTCCTGTTCATGGGAGAAACTTTTTCATTACTTAATCATGTTCTATTAAAATATTCCCAAGGAAAAAAACGTTCATGACATATTAATTTCTGTCAATGGCATGTTAAGTGAGCTGTTGCAAAATAAACATGTTTATGGTAATGTGTTTTAATAACTGCAGCATAGTGTGTAATTATGTGATCAGGCCTATTAGGCTGCATAATTATGTAAATGGTGTATTGGCTCTCGTAGATGTTGACACTGTGAATCCAGATGAAAAATCAATCATGACTTACGTGGCTCAGTTTTTGCAATACTCCAAGAATTTGCCTGAGTCTGAAGAAGACATGCAGGTATGTTGTGTGGGTTATCACTGAGGCGTTTTCAAATGAATGGGCTTTCTTTGCCCAGTTTATATCTGAGTCAGTAGCACATAGTAGATCCTCTGATTCTGCTACTGACAGGACTGAATTGGTTTAACCGTCTGATGCTCCTGTGTGGTAGAAAAAGTCCATGTTACAGATTTTTGGTTGGTCATACAGGTGGAATTGCTGTGCAGATTGTTTTGTTTTCATTTAACTAATACAGAGGACATTTTCAAGCTTGGTTGTCTTCATTTGTGCTCTGAAGTCTGTGTAAACATTGGAGGAGAGGCAGACAGATGTGCAGATGCACACAACAACGAGCTTTAAATTCAGTAGCTGACATGTAAAGTGGACAGAAGTTGCCTCTGACAGATAACACTGACCAGAAACCCACATTTTCTATTCTCTATATTCTCTTATGAGAGTTTAATTGGTTATTCACACACGGATAATCTCATAATCTCCTTTCAGTAGAACTGCAGTCAGGTCTTTTTTTTGATGTCTTCATGTATCCAGGTGCCAGGTTTAAAGCTTTGTCCCTGCAATGTAATAGTGCCTGACTCAAAACTCATCAGGGTCTCCAGGAATTATTATTTGTTTTTCAGTAGCTTTGAATGGGCTTTATCATATGCTCAATGAGTGTTATTTTATGGCACAATGTAAATTAAAAGCAATGCTTGCAAAATGGAAAGATGAAATTTTCTGCTCTAATTACCAGGAGAAAGTAAGAGAGGCCATGGGCTGGTTGGCTGCACAGGAGAAGAAGTTAGCAAAGCTGCTGGTGGAAACAGAGAATGAAACATACTACCAGAAGTACAAAGTAAGTTGCATTTCATGTTCTGTGAAAAGAATCTGTTTCTCTGAACGTTTTTAATATTTTTCATCTTCATTGCCGAAACTGAAGCGTTAAGCAAGCTTTTAAAGAAAACTGGGAAACCTGATGGTGAAATTGTTAAATCCCTCATATGACTGAAGGAGAGGTAGGCTAAGATTCTCTCTGTTATGAAAAAGAGATATGTTATTTCATTTTTGAGCAAAGGTTTTGGAAAGAGTAAAGTAGTGTCTTAATTAATTGACATAGTTGAAGACTTGGACAAGATTCAAGCACGTAGGCCCTTCACAGAGTTACTTCTGCTATTTCTGTGCTAATTACAACAGTTGGTTTTACCCAGCTAATGTTACAGAGGAGTAGTTAAATTGCTGGCTCTAGGTTGTGCTGAAGCAAAATTTCCTTTGGCTTATATTGTAGCCAGAGTTTGTAATAAAGTGGCCCATGGGGAACTGTGAGAGGAGGAATTTTCCCTTTCTCTTGCTGGGAGGGGAGAACTGTGTTCTCACTGCACTGAATTATGTTAAATACAGACTTAGGGAATGGCACCTATAATTTCAGACCCAAATATTGCCTGTAGACAAGAATGCCTCTCACTGTCTTGCCTTTGCATGCATCACACCCTTTGAAGTTAATGGAACTCATACCAACGTGTTCAAAGGCAGGACTTGACTCCCTGAGCTCCCATCTGACGTCTTCTGTGAATTACTCTTCTGTTTTATCTCTAGGAAATGATGTCATTTATGGAAACATTTAACCAAGAGAAAATCCCCTTTCTGCCTGTGTTGTCATCAAAAAGGGGTGAAGCTGAGCTGAGTGAAGGCCAGCAGCAGATGAGGGAAGAGTGGGATAAAGTGATCTCTCAGGTCAGAGGCATTTCTCTCTCACTCACCCCATTACCCGCATGAGTATGTGGGATGGATGAAGAAGCCTAAGTCTACCCCAGGAACTCACACTGGGAAAAGTGGGGGGATGATAAAAGAGGTTTGACCCTGAACCTGAATTCCAGACAGTCTCAGTGGCATTCAGTGCCCAAGAGGAGGCAGAAGGTGACTGTGTGTTACCCTTCTGCCTCCTGAGCCTCAAGACTGAAACATCCCTGGAAAATGCATCTAGTTATGTTGGAGCACTCTTCTGATCAAAGTTTTTGGCCTATTTGTGCTTAAAATAAATTATTTTGGGACACAATTATGGCTCAGAGCACAGATACTGGTCTAGTGGAGCCTGGTTGGTCAGTGCTTTGCAGTAAGGTTGGCTGTGTTGGCTCAAATTGGGATGTGTAGGGCCGTGCTGGGAATTGATGGTTTTGGAAGAGATGTTCCCCTGTCAGCCCCATGACAGACAGAAAGCTGGTCATCTGTTTCCCCCTGTTTTTGCAACTAGTTCACTATAAATTTTCCTGTTGCTGGGCCTTGGGATGGTCACCAGCAAAGGAGAGGAATGCCTAATTCTCTATGGTGTTGCAGAGGTTATGGGCTGGGAGCAAACCTGGGTTTGAGGTAAACAGGGCTGATTTTAGCTGACTTCACTGAAAGCTCTTTTTGTTGAACAGTGACAGGCATGAGGGAGTGGGTTCCTGGGATGTCTTGAGCACCAGCTTATGTAGTTTATATCAGCATCTGGGAGATGGGGAAGAAAATAATAGTGAGAGATTTAATCCACTTGTTTTCCTTTTAAAGATTAACGAGTGGAAAACGAAGCTGGACCAGATGTTGCCCTCCCCTCTGGATAGCATTGAGGCTTGGCTCCAGGAGGTGGAACGTCTGCAGGCAGAAGATTTGCCTGATATGCAGGACCCATTCAAAGCAATGTCTGTCTTCAGAGAAATAATTGTAATATTTAAGGTATGCTGATCACAAAGGAAATTCTGCTTCAGTTTGACCCGGCAGAGCACTTGTTATGGAATTGCTGTTTGACATTTTGGGAAGTGGTGTGCATATGTTTGTCTTCTGAAGATGAAAAGCTCTTCTGAACATACCTTTGAAGAATTATGAGTTTAATTAAATAACTGCATGGGTCTATAAGGCAGGTTTCAGACTTCACTGGGGTGAGATTAAATTTGAGTACTGCCTGAATGAGTAAATTATGCTATTCTTTTTTATGTGGTTCCTGCAGCTTGTTTGTTTGTTAAGTAATAACACAGGATAATTGCATCTTTATCTTTAAATCTATGCTTAATGCATACCTATTCAGAAAAGCACTTGAGCTTAAGGTTACATTCCAGGGAGTTCAAGAAGTTTGTGTGTTTAAAGTTAAATAGTTCAAGAAGTTTATGTGTTTAAAGTTAAATATTTGCTGAATCACTCTGTAGTTCCATTCAAGGCAAGGATATTTTGATACCTTTGTACCACGCAAGTTATTTATTCTGATCTTCAAATATTTGCACAGATAATAGTTCAGACATCCTTTTGAGTTTGAAAGTTCTGAAAGAGTATATATGTTGATGCCTGGCTGGTGATCATAATGCCATACTTGGGTTTTTTATGAACAAGTTTGCTGGTTTTGTGACATTGTCCTTAAAGAGAATTTGAAGGAATGGGCAGTGGAGGTTCTTGCAAGTGGCTGAATAACACCACTCTTTTGTACTGTTTCTAGTCAGTTCCTGATATGAGAGATGGCTTTTTAACTGGTAACAGCTTTGTCAGTCTTTAGCCATTTGACCTAAGATTTTTGTTGTGCAACCTAAGTACTTAAAGCATTTTTAAGAATAAGATAGAGACTGATGTCATTTCTTAAGGCATTTATTTTTTCCTATTAAACATATAGATAAAATAATGACATTCCTTCAGAAGAGGAAACACATTAATGCTTCATTTCTGCCAAATCCACTTTTCTTGATAGGAAGACATCCTGCTGAGGATTTTTTCCCCTTTTAGTATGGTGTGTGTAGGGATCCTGTTGACAAGGTGGTACCTTATAATGCAAATTTTACTTAAGATCTAGGAAATTATCCAGCAATGCTCATAACTGTCTGACTGATACAGTGTTAAAATTACAAAATCCAGTGTTAAAAATCTGTGCACTATTTTGTGGTTGAGGGCTGTTTCAGGATTTAGCCATTTCCATTAGCATGCTTTGTGGCAGATTTTATAACATAGAAATGAACTTGTAGGGTTTTTTTTATATGCCACTGAGAAATAGGCTTATCTCCTGTGCAATGCATGTTATGTTTTATTTTCAGGTAAGGAATTTGGTGCTGTGAACCATGCCTGTGAAATATTCCCCAATCATGGGACACTGGCCATTGAATGGTTAATTTGATACCCTGTCAGCCTGGTGTTAGACACAAATTTATTGAGCAGTCAAATAAACTATGGAGCAGGTGATGTAGTTAAATAATAAATAAAAAAAATAATAATAAACTAATAGATGTATTCAACAGGTTTAGCTGTTAGTTCTTTGTTAAGGGATAGCAAAGAACAACTTAATACCCTGAAGCTGTTACAATGATGCTTTTTCTTGTAAGGATGATAGTGAAAGAGCAGAAAAAACTGATAGCAGGAGTAGTGGTCCTGTAAGGTCTGTGGTCCTTATATTTAAGTAGATGCACAGTGATAAGAGAAATCAGGTAGTATTGCACTAAATATGCACTTCAGAAGGTGTTTAAGTAAATACTTTTATTGCACTTTAATGAGTAAAGACACTGGGAGGTTGTCTTGTGCTGGGTAGTTCTTAATAGTTCTTTCCCTAACAGCAGGTGAGTTGGAGATTCCCAGATGGAATACTCTAGATCAAAATGAATGGCTTACTATGTCTTGTTCTCCCCAGGGCTTGATGGATTGTTTTGATTCTCACTTGGACACACTTCAGTCATTTAAGAATGAAGATGAGAAGAATATGCCACTAGTCTTGCCTGAAAAATTAGAGGAAATGAAAAGAAGGTTGTGATGCTCAAATTCCCTTTACTTCGTGTTATATTCTAGCTCTGCTATTGACTGGCTCTGCTGTTCTGAAAAAAGCACAGAATTTATCCATGCCTTGCAAAAAAAAGAGCATTTTCGACCTAAACACAGGCTGACTGTCAAGTGGAGCAGGCAGGGATCTCTCATTGGTCCAATGAATGTTTAATTGTGTGTACAGAGTGGAGCTCATTAACAGGACCTTTTCAGATGCCCTTTGCTAATGGGGATAGGAAACAACCACTAGGGATAGGAAACTTGAATATTTTCAATGTAAAAATTTCCCTGGTGGCAGGGATTCTCTAAACTTTTATTTCCACTGTTAAAAATCACTGTGATCTTTAGCTTGTACTACCCCAAATATCTGTTGGAGGATATTTAAAAAAATGACCAATGAATCTGTATCCATAACCTGATATGCTTTGACAGGTGGCAGATGCTCCTTTTCTTAGCATTTAAGGTTTTTCATACATTGAACAGACAACATTGACTGTTCAATTGTTGCTGCTTAAAAAAAATTAACTGTTGCTAGCTTATCTATTAATTCCTGTCATAACAAAAAAAAAAGTTTACATATATGTAATTTTGAATTTTTAGGATAAAATCCTGATACATTAATGCCTTGTGTATCCAATGGTTCTGAATAAACTTCTGGAACTATTTTCTGTTTGCAGATTTAGCAATATTCATTCTACAAACCCCAGCACTTTTCTTGAATACCACTATGGACTGTGCTCAGCCATTGCCAATGAGGTGAAGTTAAAGCTAAATATCTGGGATGTGAAATATGGGGCAAAAGAGTCTGTGGAATCACTGCTGGAAAATTGGAATGTAAGTTTCAGATATATGTATCACACCCTGATGATAATTCTTTCCCAGCTCTCTTTGATTCAGTCTTATGTCATCTGAAGATATTATAGTTGTCAGAAGCGTGGTGGACTGGTAACATATCAGATTTATTCAAAGGTAGAATTCCCTAGAAACTTTCCTTGCCCCAACATCTTCCTTTTTGCTATGAATGAGATTTCTTTCTTCGGTTTGGAGAAGTAATGCAAGCCGTGACTGCGATTTTGTCTCTGTCTGTTTTTATTCTTTATTGTGAAGATTTATTTATTTCTAGAGTATTTATAGAACCAGCTGTAGCAGCCCTTCCCTAGCTCAAATCCACAGAGCCCTCTCTGGGGTAGTTCAATAGTTGCTTTCTTCAAAACCAACCATTATTCACACTGCTGCCTCTCCTTTTCCCAGCTTCTTTACCTCCTTATGCTTCGTGGTGGATATGAATTGTCTTGTTCTGTTACACTTTATGCTTAGCTCAGTTTCTGGACTCCAGTTATGAAACTGATGTAGGCTTTTAGGAGGGGATGGATTGCCCGAACCCAAATACTGACAAAGGATACTGAATCAGGAGTAGAGGCAGAGGTGAAAATGCTGATGCCTCCAGTTTTTCCCCATCTGGAGTTAATAGGATTCCTTGTGAATTCCATCTTAGTGGACTTTCTCAGAGGATTCTCAGACTGGCAAATCCATGGTTAAATTAGTGGGAATTTCACCAGCCTCAGTACTGTGGAAGGAGGCAACAATAGGTTGTATAAAATAGCAGTTTCCTGAGCAGTGTCAAGCTCACCCTGTGGTGAGATGGTTGTGCAGAGTTAATCTGTGCTGAGTTGGTTGGTTCACTTGGTTTCATAAATACTTCTTATCATGTTATTTCTACAGTTCTGGCTCATGGTCTTGCTCAAGCTGATAGAATGCAGAGCTTTGCCAGTGAGTTTAGGGCTTGTTTAGGGTTTAGGGCCCAGTTTTGTCACAGTCACAAGGGAGGTTGTTTTGTACCCTGCTGGGTAGGACATTTGTAGGAGTGGGGAGGGCTGGAGTGAGATCAGCTCAGACAAACAGGGGCTGAGGATCAACCCTCATTCCCTGTGCACACACAAGTCTCCTCCTCTGCTCCCAGTTCTTCCTCTTTCACCCTCTCCATCCCCAGTTTGTTTTGATCTGTCAGAAATGAAGCACCTCAATATTTCTGTGCATGCAGAGAAACCCACCTTTTGCTTTCGTCACATTTTTGACTTATGTGACTAAATTCTGCCTGACTTTTAGATGCCATTTCTCAGTATTGCCCTGGGGCTGTAACTTTTTGAAGCAAGCAGTCCTGAGTCATGCAGGGCTGTGGCTCAGGCAGTGGCATTCAGGTATTCATAGCTCTATTTACTTTACTCTCTGCATAAGCAGAGTAAAAGAACAAGTTTGTTTCAGACTAAAGGGTGCAGCTGAGTTGCTGGGTGGGCTTTGCTCAGTTTACATTTAACCTGTAGGTTGTAGGTTCATATTAAAAAAAAAAAAGCGTCCCAAGCTGTATTTCTTACCCAGTTTTGTGTCATTCACTGTTACCCATATCAATTACTTTTCACTTTGGGCAGAATTTCATTGAAGAAAAGAAACTTGAAACACAACTAGACACTGCTACTCACATCTGTGACGACTTGAAAAACATAAGTGGTCCTGACTTGGGTAAGCTCATGCACATAAGTTGATATGAAGTTCTCTGTTTTGAAGTAAAGTGCTGCCACCAGTTTTAATTCCATCTACTGTTCCATGTAAACAGTGTTTCTGTATAATTAACCTCTCTGTTTCCAAATGTATAACAATAATCCCTATTCCACGTCCTAGCTGGAGATCCTCAAGAAATCAGCAAACTTTTGAAGACAGTGGAGTCAAAGATTTCTACATGTAAAGAGTATATTTCCAATGTAAACACCACCCTACAGAAAGTCCTGTCCTCCTGGAGTAATTACACAGAAAACATCCACTTACTAAAGACATGGCTGGAAGAAAACAGAAATGAGGATCCAAAAGAGGTACATGGTTGGATTTCGCTTTGTTTGACAGAGATACTTCAAAGCCTCCTGGAAGAAGAACATTAAATCTCACAGTGGCTGCTGTTGTTGCTTTTCTGCTTTTCATTTTGGAAATAAATGTTTGACAGGGTTCTGCTTAAAGTTATTTCAATACCTCTGTCTAGATCCCTGCTGAGATCCTGGCAAAGAGGAATTCCATTCATGGTTCCTTAAATGAAGCTGGAAACCATCTCATTGAAGTCAGCAAAGAGCAAGTTGGATCAAATATTGCCAAAGAGCTGAAGAAACTGAACAGGAGATGGGCAAAGTTCATCAAAAGGACACACTTTGTGAGTTACAAGTTACTATTGCCACACAGCCTTCAAAATCGTGTTTTCTAGACTTACCAGCTTGCTAATCAGAGTTTGATCAATTTTTCAGTCAACTCAAGGTTGCCAGTTTTAAAGCTTGAGGAACAGAGAGTACACAGCAGCATCCCGTTCTTAATCTTTGTGACTCAGTTAAATTCTCATTATAACAGGATGGAAAATGTTCAAATTTTAAATTGAAATCTCAAAAACCACTTGTAAAAGGAAATCTTATTGCAGAATAAAGCTCTTAATTCAGTGTTAGGGGTGGAAGTAATCAATTTAGCCTCTGCTAAATTTTACAGTGTCTGTCTTAGCTGGTAGAAAGTAATTATTGCTTCATAGATATTTCTAAGGTTGTGCAACTTTTCACCAGCTCACTTGACAGGTTTTTAGGCTGCTATAAATCCCTACACAACCTGCCTAATGTTATACATATTACACTCCCTAGAGTGCTTTCACAAGAATGACATTTTCACTCTGCCTGGGAATATTAGAACTCTTAATTTTCTGAGTTGAGTCTTTCATTGACATTTATTAAAGGTACTGCTGTGACAGTAAACGGTGGCAAAAAATTACTGCTATATTTTTGGAGGAGATGAGCTTAGTGAGAATGCAATAAAATCAAAGGAAGCAATCTAAGGGTGAGAGAAATCCAGAGTTTGCTAGAAAAACCAATAAGAGATGCTTGAAGGAAATATATTGAGGAATCAGAGAAGTAAGGTGCAAGAAGCCTGTTTAAGGTCTTAAGGACTTCCTGAGTTGTTTTTGTGGCATTGCTTTGGACATCATATCTATCATATATAGGATATTTATTTTTTTATATAAAATGCAAGACCAAATGCTTGATCTCTGGCCTGTGACTGCCAGTACCACTAAACTGTCAGCACACTTCCTGATCTTGATTTGACCAACACCAGCTGCTGTTCTCTTGGACAATTCCCTGGTGTGGGCTGGGGCATGCTGCAGCCCATTCTCCATAGCAGTGTGGCTGCTTATAGGGGAGGGGACAAGGGGACAGGGTGTATGGCACAGGTTGTGCTGTCCCACCTGCCCTCAGGGCTGAGGAACTGAGCCTCTCTTGGTTTATTTATCAATATGTTTGGCATTTATTTCTCCTTTGATCCCTGTTGAGTGCTAAAGCTGGGAATTGACCCAAATGGTGATTGTGTTGGAGGAGAGCAGTGGGGAGATGATGGGAATGAACATCTTACCCTGCTCTTTGTTGATAGCTTGGAGAGGAGAGTACAAATGCTGCTGAAAAGACCATGGAGCTTCCAGGGAGCCTGGAGAAGATTGAAGAGCTCCTTGGAGGGGTGGACAGCTGGGCAGCAGAGGTGGGACGTGTGCTTAGCAAGATCAGTCACAAGGAGCCTGTGGAACCTGAGATGGAGGAACATTTGCAGGTGAAAATGCTACTTAAAGTACTTGTTCCTCAGATTCTCATCTTGCAGCATGGATTTGTGGCTGGGGTAAAATGAGGCATCATCAGTGAAGCAGAACTTAATGTGGATTTTGTGCTGTAATACCTGTAAAAAGTTAAGACAGTGCTTGTGCCTTGTTGTTACTTCTCAGGATCACTCCCAGATGAGCTGTGAGTGAATCTTCCACCATCAGTGTGTCCAGATGACCAGCAGGTGCCAATGAAATGCTGTTGGTGCCACTGACCAGCAGCTTGTTCTTGAGTGATATTAATTACTCCTGTCCAGCACAGCTCTTAGAGCAGACTAGACCTCTGCAAGTTGCCAATTTGAGTAGTTCCCCTGGTCATACAGGTCTTTTATCATCTACCCTCCAATGCAGGGAGGAGGTCTGGGACACCTTGGCTGTATTCAAGGCTGAAATTCCATCAAAAGCAGGGATACTTGAAGTATTTTCAGCAGCACATGGGGTATTTTGGGAATCTCATCTTACAGGCAGTTGTTCAAAATATCCACAAAGAGCACAAATTAATTTCTAACAAGAAATTCCACTAGTCACTCTGATTTCCCATGTCTCTCTGCCCGGGATTACCCCCAGCTCCCAGCAGATGGCAGGTGAAAATCTCTATATATAACTCTGCAGCTTCAATACAAAGTCTGATTTATTTTCTTCACCTGCCAGTGAAGGTAAGGCAGAATAAAGATGCCAAGCTTTGCACTGAAAAAGTTGGAGCACTGTCTTATGTTGCCTTTACTACTTCTGCAACAGGGCCTGTATAACCTAGTGATGTGAAGGTGACCACCAGGAGGTTTCATTGAAACTCCTTGGTGTAACTGCTGTAAATAAACAGAAATACTCTTTATTTCATTTAATCTATATACAGTAACTGTGCATCAGAATCAGTGTTAGTTTTCTCTTGATTTGTGTCTTCTTGCAGAGTGCTTAGCTGTTGCATGTAGGTAATACCTTAAAAAAATAAAAGCTTTGTAAAAATATAGTTTAAGCCCTTTGTCCTGGTTTAGGGCAAATTTGGGAGAAACAACTACTACTCTAGCTAAGCTAGCAGCTAACTTGTAAGTTCCCATGTGAAAAAATCATGAAAATGAGAATCAGTTAGCACAACAATCTATTCTGGTAAGAGAACTGTTCACACCTACAAAAACAAAGAGTCTATCCCATGAGAATCTCTGAAGAAAATATGTAAACTAACCAAAAATAAAGAAGTTTAATAAACATACACCCTAGCCATTTACCAACCAATTAAACTGAGTATCAGTGTATTGTTAACCAATTAGATTGAACACAGTGCCTTCTGATATTCCTATAAAAATATGAACTGTACAATAAAAATTCAGCTTTTCTGCAGGAACCGTCAAAAGTCCTGTCTCTTTTTACTGCAACATTTACTTGACAGATTTGGGAATGTGAGAGACAAAAAGGATCTGTTGATCTTTTTGTAATCATGGGCAAATGTTTATAAAACAAGCTTCATTTTGCAGTGTGACTCTAGTTTGTTAAAAAAACATGAAATAACAAAGGACACCCTGAAATACAGCCTCCAAACATGTGGCTGGCATTGTATCTCCATGTCTGGGGGCAGGAGAGATCAGGTCACTCGTTACCTGCAGTACAATAGGTCAAGATCCAGAATAAAGCTCTGATTATGATTAGGAGAATGCTAATTGACAACTTCAGACAGGAGAAATGTGTTGAATATTTATAGATAGAAGCAGCTCTAATAACGACTTTTCATGATAAATATTCAAAGATGGCACACTACTCCTGCATGCAGAGCACCCAGCTGCTTTCCTGCCTTGCAGTACTGAATACTGCAAGGAAATCTGAGCCTTGGTGTGTGCTCGCTTTTGGATGACTTCATGATCAGATGCTGCATATCCAAATGTGTGGTTTCATTTGGGAAGCTGTTTGGATGGGAGAGCACGTTTTAAAAACACATCTAATTGGCTCTGTGGCAAGGACACACAAGGGAGGTGTTGCACTGACAGAAAGAAATTGCTTCAGCAAACAGAATCCCCTGTGGATGGCAGCAAATTTCTTTCTCTCCACACAGAGATTTTACAGTGCAGTACACTGACCATAACTGGGTTGTGAGGCTTTCCTTTACCAAGTATCAACCATCCATGATCAAGGCTGGCTTTTTCACTCAGTTTGTTTAAACAAAAATGAAAATAAACACTTGTAAAGGCTTCTAATGCTTTTTGTTCCACCAGAGTTTGGCTGCAGGAGGATCCTCGTGCCGAGACCAAGTTGTGGCAGCAGAAGAGATATTGCAATCCCTGAGGCAGGATGTTTCAAATCAGGTGTTTCAGCAGCATTCTCACACCACTGAGCTGGAGGCACGAATTAAAGAAGCCAGAGACAAAGTAGAGGTACTTGTTTATAAACGCACAGGTGTCCCTAATTTTAGCATTACGGAATATGGAAGACTCTTTGTCAGTCATGTAAAATAGAAAATGTTCTATACTATTGGAATCAGTCTCCCAGACTCTTGTCAGGGCAAAATCTAGAACATTTCCAAGATCAGTATCTAAACTTGAAAAACTTGAGTGAAGTTATGAAGCAATAACTTTGTCTAATTACTGGCACTCGGGTGTGTTCTGAAAAGTCTCTTTCTTCCAAGGCTGTCATGGGTGACCTGAACAACATCTTGTCCAAATCTGAGAAAAGACCCTCAGAGAAGGAGGCTTTGCTCAATTTTGAAGAATCCCAGAAAGAACTTGAGGCCTCCATTTCAAAGGCTGTGCAACTTGTCAGTCAAAAATTAAGCCCTGAAGGATGTATTTCAAGCTATGAGGTGGGTTTGTGTTCTGAGTCTGCTGAATCTGAGTACTTCTGAGGGCTATGTGGTCTCTGAAAGATTGAAGTAAGAAAAATACTGAGGTTTTTTTTTTTTTTTGGTAGCTATTAATGCTTTGCTCAGTTTTCTGATTTAGCACTTTATTAACTTGGCAGACAACTTGAATGAAGAAACATAAATCTATATGGCAGTTTATTCAGTGCCCTGTCCTAAATTACTCCATCAATTCATCAGAACTCGTAATTTTCAGAGCTACAGCCTTTTTTTTTTTTTTTTGCCTGATCAATAATCAAGCTTCTCATCAAGAATGACATGCCTGAATTCTTGGGGAGGTTATTATAAATACTGAATCTCCTCTTTTTCCCAGAGGGTAGTTGGTAAATCAAATATCATGTCTCAAAATGTGGATCTCCTAAAGGGGTGTTGGAGATGGAAGTGCCCAAAATCTGTGTTGCCTGGTCTGGCAGAGAGAGAGCTGGGTGACCATGTGGCAGGAGGGTCACAGAGGCCATTCCAGGCCATCCTGGAGGTCCCAGGGTGCTGATGGAGACCTTTCACCCTTTCACTGCTCACACCTGTGGGACACGGCCTCGAGTATTCCCTAGGGAAGAGGCAGAGTTCAGTGACCTTCATCTTTTGTCTTTGGTACCAGATTTTCCCCTAAAAGTTGTTACAAGAACAGCACCTGCTTTTCTCCATGAAGCATCCACTGATATTGCAGCCTTTTGCAGATGAACAGGGATGGAAAATGCCCTTGTACCCACCCACAGCAGAACCACACACCCCGTATGTGTGACGTATACATTGATTTATTCACAGGTTTTACATGCTACCGATGTAATTTTGTTAGTTAAATAAGTTGCATTCACTTCTGTTTGGTTTTCGTTATGATGTCTTTTTTTTGGTTTTTTTCAGGAAGCTTTTAATGCTCTGGACAATAAAGTTCTTGACAAGTTTTTGAAAGCAGCTGAACTGCTGAAGAATATTTCATCTGATCATGAGAAGCTGGTGGCGGAAGATGATGTTCGCAGGAGATGGGAGGTGAGATAATGCAGGAATGAGAATCCACTGTCTGGTCTCATTAGGCCTGGCATCTTTGAAAGCCAATTTTTTCTTGGCACAGTATGTTCTGATATTTTTACTTGCTGTGTAACATTGTCTCACCATCTCATGGGAACAACGTGCTTTGTATTTTGCAGGCAGTTCGTCAGGAAATTGTATCCTGTGTCCAGCTCATAGTAGAAAGGGAAAAAAAGAAGTTTAATGCAACTTTAAAAAAAATCAATAAGCAATTAGGCAAAGAGAAGAAACTCCTAAGCATGGATAAAACCAAAGGGCTCATCAAGGAGCATGAGGTACCTGATATACTCCTTTTCTGCCTCTCTTTGTGAATGCTTTGCTGTCCTTCTTCCTCCTTTTTAAGTTCCTTATCTGTGGAGGAGGGCCTTTGTGCTCTGTGTTATGTAAACACAGAGCAAAGAAGCCAACAAAATTATTTCTTTACCTTTTTTTGACTGCAGATATTAGTGTTCTTGCAGACTTTTAGAATTAACCCCTTGTTAAGTAGGTGGTATCCTTCTTTTTCCATTTTTTCTCCCAGATTTTTAGTGTATCTTGAATGCAACCTAGGAAGTATAATAATTGACAAGGAATATTTTTAAAATACTCTACTTTTTCTGTAGTCAGTAGGACATTTCTATCTGATGTCAGGGTGAAAAAGACTTGGGACCAAAATTAAAAATTGTAGAACATAATGAATTTCTAAATCAAGCGAGAGTCAGTGTAGTCTTGTGAATATAGTTGGGAACATGTTGCCAGAAATCCTAATTTAATTTCTGGCTCTATTTTAGAAAGAACCAAGAGAAAATAAGTGTGTATTCCTTGGTTTGACAGCTTAGACTTTTAGGAGCACCCAACCAAGAAGATAATGGAAGTATTAAAAAAAACCCATGAGAATAATTTCTTATCCTCATGTCTTAACATGGGCTGATTATATTGTTTTTTCTTTGTTTAGGCCTTTTTTTCACACGAAGGCAGCATGAAGGAACTAAACAAGTCTTTGGAAGACCTTAAAACATTGGCAAGACTCTCAGAAGAAACTGTCCCAGGGATACAGACACTCACTGCAGACTGTGAAAAAAAGCTAGAAAAGATTCAACAGGTGGTGGCAGACACTTACACAGCACTGCTGGCTCGTGTTGGAAAAGGACAGTCCCCTCAGAAAGGGTGGGTGGCTGAGTCATGGGGTGTTGTAGCTTTAAAGAAATCATTTTTACACATAAATTTTGGGATACTCTAATGTGTTTTGGTAGTGCATAGCTATGTACATTACTGTGGCCAGCTGTGCGTTTGAACACTTAGTATTAAGTTTCATAAACTGGCAAGTACAATGTTTGATTATCCGTCATCACAGCTGCACTGTTTTAAACCTTGGGCCAGGATTTATTTTTTCCCTTTGTATTTAATATTTTGTTCTTGTAGGAACTCCATTATGGCTTCTGAGAATGGAGAAGAGTCTGGTTCTTCTCAAGAAATTGACAGCCTTATGGTGCAGGAGGTAAGAAGCCCGGAGTTACTGTTGGAAAACAGTGCTCTGTCAAAGGGAGGTCATTGCCAAGAGGAAAAAGTGTTTATTTCTCTTACTGTTTTTATTGTGATAAGACCTTGGGCCTCTGGTCAGAAATCAAAACCCCGTTGTGCTTGTGAATGTAGACTATGTAAATATTAAAAATTAACATGCAAGCAGCAGCACTGGGCATCCTGAGAAGATATGAGCCTCCAGCCTGGAATTATATTTTGCAAAAAAGTCATTTTCAGGTGGAAGGGTCATGTGGGAAGCTGTGTTCAAGTGAAAATCCCACGTAGTGTCCCAGTAATACTAACAATTTTCAGAGGACAGAGGGAATCCTAGTGAAGAATTGGAGGCATTTGTCTGTTTCTGTGAAAAGAATGAATGAGCTGGCTCCAAGCATTCCAAAATTTGCTCTTTGGGCTCGTGATTGAGTTGAAACACATCTTGAATTCATGAATGGCATCTCTCATCTCCTCTGGGACACATCAAGCAATTCCTTCCTTCAGGAGCTCACAGATGATTGTTAGGCTTTGCTGTGTATTACACAGGATGATGTGGAGGTCACTGTCACCCTTTTTATTTTTACTCAGACCTCAAGACCTGCTGCAGATACAGTTTTGGAACCAGATGTGAAACATCACAATGGAGAAAGCTGTGCAGACAAGTTTGAGGAAGATGGTGATTCGGCCATACCAGCTTTGTTAGAGAGGTAATTTTTAAAGGAAAAAATGCATGATTGTTAAGGTATGATGCTATGCTAGACAAATTAGCTGACAAATTAATTGAATGTACCAAACATAAGGTGCACTTTGGCTATGCAGAGCCCTGTTCTTTTTTCTGCTACAGTTTACTGAATATTGATCTGTAATTGATAAGGAAGCACTACAGTAACTAAGTGCTTTGAGCATTAGGATTTTGTAGCAAGACCATTTTCAGCTATGAGTGTTTTACTTCTTTTCTTGGGCTAGGAAAGTCTGCATCAGCCTTACTAATAACTTCAAATATTGCAAAACAAAGAAATGTGTCAAGTTTTTTAGAGAACTGACATTTTTACATTTGTTAAACTGAATTTAAAGAATGCAGGCTGGCATTTAGATTTGAAGATTAGCCATATGAGCAATCCCTTTAATATGTTGCTCATTTATGCATTATTCATTCATTTTGGACTTAAATAAAATATGTATTTGCAATAGACTGTGCTTATTTTTTATAGTACTCTGTTGGTCAGTGAGTCCCATAGCCTGAGATGTTCCATTTAATTAAAAGTCATATTCTCTCTGAAAGGGTTTGCATCTTTCCTTAGCTTTAACACACAAAGAAGTAACCTGGAGGAACTTCTACGACTCAGCAGAGATAAAGTAACATCTGACTTTACTGATGGAATAAAAGGCACTTCATGTCTTAAGTTTAAGGTGGATGAACTAGAGGCAAGTATTCATCTTTTGAAAATATCCCTGGTGCCTAAATTGTTATTTTCTCATGTAGAGCACTCGCTTCTCTGTTACATATATTGCCAAGGGAAAAGCAGCATCCTTGCAACCATATGTGTTAGAAAAAGGGAAATCAAGGATTTAGGATTCAACAGAACTGCATTGCTGCCTAGCAATGGAGTTTTGCAGGTGTTGCTGAAAGAAGAAATTGGTGGCTCTGGGTTCGTTGTCTGCAGGCTGAAATAGATGTAATGAGAAAAAAACTGCAGAAAGGAGTTTTTTGTTTGTGAGCAGAGATGGCCAGGGCTGCAGGAGTCATCAGAGTTGAACCACCAAGTGGTGTTTGTGCAGAATGGAACTGTTCCAGGCCATGTAACTTGGTTAGGTTTGTGAGATCCTTAAGGCCACAACAAAAGGCAGAGTTGATGTGGAAAAGTTTATTACTGCAATTTTTCACGGCCTTTCTTGAAAGGACTACAAAGCCTTATCAAAAATCTCAGAACTTGGTTCAGTTCTACATTTGTTTTTCTTCTGAACATAGCTAGGTGGAGATATTTTCATTCTTGTAGTAAGAAAGCCTGGCCCGTTATTTATTGATCCTTTTATAAAATGTAGCCAAGGCATATATCTGCTTGTCTTCTAGGTAATGATAGACCTTGAATTCAGTTCTGGTTGGAAACAATTGGAAAACATCTCATCTACCTTAGAAAATCTTGTGTCTGAAGTGCAGCAGGCTGCTCTCTCTGAGGCAAGAAACAAGATACAAAGAGAGTGGAAAGAACTTCAGGATATTATAAGTACCAGGTATAAAACAACACTTTATGGTGTTAGCTAAGGAATTGTAACTAATTGTTTGTGTTGTGAAGGGAATAATGTGTGTTGCAGAAAAAGGTGCACATTTTTAACCTTTTCTTCATGGCAAAAAATTAGGCTGTTCTTACTTTTTCTTTATTCATACACACATGGAAGATAGTGTGAGTCTCCCCAGGAAGAACAGAGACAGATCTTTGTGACATAACTGTGCAATATTCCCATTTATTGCTGTTATTTCCTTTCATCTTTTGGTTCAATTCACAATGATTCACATTGCTTTTCTCATTCATCAGAGAAAAACTCATCTGACCTTGGGAGGGGGAGGATTAGATCTGTTAGACAGTTACATTATTTTTGTGGCTTTTTGTGCTTAAAGATATTGAGTGTCTTTTCTTGCTTGCTTTCCCAGTTCATGTTTTGTTACCTTTATTGCAGAGTGAACTCTTTAAGGGCTGCTGTGGAAATTGTTTGGGAAACAGAAAGTCAATCCATCTCTGTCTGTCAATTAGTAGATGAATGGCTGAAGAAAAAGTACATCCACCAGTTTAGTCTGATGGGCAGTGACCTTTCTGATAGTGAACTGAAGGTAAGGGAAGATGCAGAGACCGCACTCTAGCAAGGATAGGTCTTAATATCTAGGAAGTAGAGAACTTCATGGGATTTTCACTCAGGAGGCTGAGGCTGCTGACAAGATTTCCCAAATCTTCTAAAATCTGTAATGGCATTTTAGTCCCTGTGTTTTAAACGTTAATGATCTTGTAGAGCAAGCCAGGGACTCTCAGTAGGTTCTGCTGTAAAAGCCATTGTTGTGAACATTTCATTGTAGGTTAGGATCTTTTTTTGATGCAGATTTGTGGTGTTCCCACCTGGCCTTATATCATTTTGTGGAGTCGTGCACGTAATGTACTGTTAATTTATGAGCTCAGCCAAACTACCTTGTGTCACATCTGCTGCAGTGTCTGAGCACAGCACAGGATGGGTTTGGAAGCTCAGTGTGGGTGCAGTAATTGTTCACCTGCTATCAATATCTGATGCCCAGGCCCTGGTCCACTGGGCAGGGTGAATTCTCTTTTATTCTTGGCTTGCCCTCTGGGCTGAGCACACTGAAATGGCCCAGAATTTTTGCCCAGCTCTCTGCACATCTGGGCTTTCACAGCCCTGACACGCTGCTCTTTGAGGGCTGTAACCAGAGAGCCTGCAGGCTGCACCAGGAGATTTTTAAATGCATGGAAGTCTGCTCCAAAATATAGCATAAAGAAGTGAAAAGATGGCAGAGTAATAAATATCTCTGTGGCTGCCTGTGCTCTGGCTGATGTCCTGCTGTGAGAGCCTGCTGCTTTCAGTCCCGGGACTATCATCATCTCTCTCTCCTTCTTGTCTGATTGCAGGAAGGAGTCTTGAGCTTTCTGTAGTGCTGATCAAATTCCCTGTGTGTGGAATACCATTTTATTTGATTATCTTGTTCTTTTTTCTTCCCTCCACTGACATCCAGAATAGGTTTCTGTCTTAACTGCCCTGTTTAAGATACTTTTTTACTGCTGTTATAATTTGTTTTTCAGTCATAGGTTCAGCTTGAATGCAGGATATATGTTTTCTTTCACTTGCTAACATTTTTGGTCATTCTCTAAATTTCAGAGGCTGCAGAGTTCCATATTAAGACAGATTGAAGCGTGCAAACAATTGGAACACCTAGACAGTTCAGCAGGGGTTGAAGTTAATCCACTAGACCTGCAAGCTGCAAGAAAAGTTATGATTAACTGTCAAAACCAGCTTGAAGAAATGGGCCATAAAATGCAGGTCCGTGAGGCAGTCCTTAAAGATCTGGAAGCTTTTATGGCCTCCCTGAGGAAGATCCAGTCTTCCATCACATGTCTCCCAGATCCCCCAGATCAACCTGGAATGCAGGGAAAAGCTTTGAGAGAGGCTGCACAGGAAGTTTCTCATATGGCAGAAGAGGCTAAATGTTTGGATGAACGCCTGAAGGGTGTCAATATCTGTTTGGAAGATGCTGATTGTGGGAGAAAGACTTGGTGTGAAAAACTTGTTCAGACTTTATCTAAAAAGCTAAATGCCATTTATGATCCCTCAAGTGAGCAGCTGCCTACAGAAGAAAAAGACTTATACAAGACTTTTTCCAGAAAAAACAGTGAACTCCTTAAGAACATTCAGGATCTACGTGACAGAATTAACAAAATAGGCTTGAAGGATCCAACAATTCCAGCTATTCAAAAAAGGTGAATTATTTTTTAAAAGCCCTTTTAATTTCATAATTTCAGTGGAGTCAGCCTGGGTCCCCTCTGCAGGAGAGCACTGAAATTTGAAGTATCTGTGGAACATTGACAGTAGCTGAGTTTATTTGTTCCATCACAGCCTGAAAAAGGAAGCCTTCTCCATTTTTTTTAAATTTTAAACTCATATATGTGTATATATATGTGTGTATGTGTTTGAAGCAGCATTGAGGAAGAGAAAGGAGGACATGAATTATTGTGATCTTAGTTTTCAGTAAGAAAACTTCAAACAGGGGGATGGGTCCCCTTGCTGGGCACTGATGCACCTGATCTGAAACTCTGCAGTGTAAGATGGACAGACTGCACTTGCCTTTAAATACAAATTAATTTCACTGTGTTCATACAGACCCAACTACCCTTCAGAATTTGGATTATTTTCTCAGAGTGTTGAGGTCAGCATAACTCATCTGAGGGCCTGTGTCAGATTACTTGGAGATCAAATTAGACTTTTTATGATGTCACTTAATACAGTGTGTGGAGCTCAGGATGAATTTCTAGGGAACTTAATAATTACATTTTGAACCAAATGAAAGGCTTACTTTAATATAAGGCTGTATTTCATTTTTTTTCTAATAAAGGATAAAATCATTAACAGAATTGGAAAAGGAATTGGATCGTGCTGCTGCTGAAATGAAATCTATGCAAGAAATTGCTAATAAGCTCCCACAGATCAATGAGGAGAAAGCAGAAGAAGCAAATGAACAGTGCAGAGTTACAGAAAGGTTATGGGAGGATACAAAACTCCTGCTTGCTGAATGGTAAGGAGGAAAATTGCATTTTCAAGTAGTATTGTTCAAGTAAGAAGTTTGCTTGTGAAATAAANAGACTATACCTTCAGGGTACAGTGGAGACATAAACTATCATTAAACCAAGAATTACACATGGAAGTTTGCAGCCAGAGCTCATGAATTTTGCATATTTTTAAAACATCACAGTCCCATCATTTAGCAGGTATGCAGTGATGAGTTGGACTTAATTGGCATCCAGAAGAAAAACCTGGCTGCTGCTGGGAATGCTGTGTCTTCTATATTTGCTGTGAATTTGCTGTCAGCACACTGAAAAAGAAAAGACAACCTGAAACAAATGGAAAAGGACAGCTGGGAAAACAGTCTATTATGCAGTAAAATAAAGGGAGCTTGGTTTGAGAACTCTGTGAGAGTGGGGACTGGGAGAGGCTGTGGTTGATTGCCCAGGGCATCTGTGCTTCAAATATGGTTTTTGAAGATGCCCAGAGGCTTTGCATGGACTGGCACAGTTCTGGTTAATTCTCATGGCTTGCACAGATGAGAGTAGCCTGTTTTCATGCCCCACTGAAGGATGGGCTGGTATCCACCATCCCAGCTGCTGTGAGATCTGCTGCACAAGATAATTCAGTTTACTGGTGACTGAGCTCACCTCTCAGGTGGAGAGGATCATATGAACACAGTTCATCACAGTTAAATGTGGATAAGAGGCATATGATGGTGAAGGGCATTTCTGATTCCAAAAACTGTCTGGATACCACACAGGTGTCACACATTATTGCAGGATTCAAGACTGGTACAGTTCATCTCTCCTTTTCTCCCATCCAAACCTAGTTGTCAAACTTCCCACGTGTGTGAATATAGGAGAAGGATGCAGACAGGAGGTTGAGGCTGCAGGTTTATGCTTGGGCCATAAATAATACATCTCTTTTTAATAGCCAGGAGCAGTGTGCAAGGGTTCTGGAGTTCCTGAAGCAGTATCAAAGCTGCAAAGCGAGTCTGACCAGCATCATCCAGAAACAGGAGATTGTGCTTTCCCAGCAAACTTCTTACATGGGGAAGGAGAATTTGAACAGACTAATAGCAAAGGTGAGTAACAAGAACTTAGTGGAAAGGAAAGAAAAGCCTTTCCTGGGAGCATTCAGATGCAGGGTTGCCATTGTACCTTCAGCCTTCAGGGCAGAGTTAAGGCCTTGCTTTCACTTTGGCTTCCAAAATATATTTAGGGACTCCATCATATTTTTGTTTTAAGTAGATTTAAGGCTGTTTTTTTGTAGTGAATCAGTTTTGTTAATGAAGAGGGATTAAAAAAAACTAAAACAAACCCCATGGAAGAGCTAGGATCTAGTGTGAAGATGAGATTAAGTCCTGTCCTTTTGTTCCAAGCTGTCTGTATCAGCAGTTAAACATTTACAGTAGCTTTTACATTACTTGATGAGCTACTCATACTGAATGAGCAGGTACTGCTGGACACCTCTTCATTTAGTTTAAAGTTTTCCACCTTTTCTGTCAGAAATGTGAGAGTTAGCTTCTTGGCTAAGTGAATGCAGCTACTGGAATAGTTGTCCATGGTTAACAGATTAGTGAACAGCAGCATGGCCATCATGACCATTTTACTGCACTGGTTTCACATATCCTGGATTAGGTAACTGGTTGTTCAGATCCTGTTTTTAGACTTTCTGATGGGGCATTGCCCATAGCATCCAGGAGTGTTTGCTCTCAGGCAGTGCCTGGGCTGGTTAAATTTAAGAAGGAATGTAAGTGGTGTTTTCCTCAGGCAGTGGGATGGTGTCTGCTTGTGCCAGCCCCCCTTAGCTAAGGCTCTTCTTGGTCCCACCAGTGAGACTTGGGGCACCTTGTATCACCTGGGCTCCTGCTGCAAGGGGAGCATTGCCTGCATATCCCAGCCCCCTGCTTGTATGGAGACCCCTCTCTGGGAGCAACCCTCCCTCCTCACCCTGAGCTGTGCAATTCCCACTCCCAGAGCTGTGGTCTGAAGTTGCTGTGGCACAGTACAGGCATGTCCTTGAGTGCTGATGATTTGTTGTATAGAATTATACAAAATTATAGCAGGGAAAGTCCTCTGCTTTGTTCTGGTTTGTGAGAGCAGCTCTGCCATCCCTCCCCCGAGCTCAGTGCCCGGTGGGGTCGGTATGGGAAGATGTAGTTTCCCAGGATGTCTGTGGGAAATAAGGAAAGAGCTGTTAACATCAAGGTGCCTAGCACTAGAGGTCAGTGTTTCTTTTCCAGGAAGCTTCCATGTTGTTTGTAAACACTGACATTCCAATGAAACACAAAGAAGCAGCTTGGTGTTTAAATAGAAAGTAGGAGAATGAGACGTTTCAGTTTCTGGCAGTGACATATTTGACAGTGTCTGTGTTTAAGTAGAATTTAAGCTTTTTTTTGTAAATAGTTTGAAACCTGGGGATCTAAATGCAGTTTATATTTTAGAGTTGTAATAGTATCTCAGATGATTATCACACTTTGCATTGTTTATCTCTGTAATCAAGGTTCTGTGTGTGGATGTACAGTCCCCTTGGATCTGGCACTTAGTTCTTTAAAAGCAAACAGTGGTTTTGGATCTCTTAGAAATAAATTATCCATATCCCCACTCAGCTGTTCTGCAGCCAATAACAGAATGATATGGATTTCTAAGAGGGAAATATTCCTGTCAGCATGGCAGGGATATAACAACACAGAATGCATTCCTCATTCTCATCATATTGTATAAAACAGATTATTTTATGTAATGCTGTTGTTTCTCTAAGCAAAAAAAACCCCAGCAAATCAGTTAAAAAATATTTTGCTGAATAAACAATCATAAGCAAATATGCTCACAAATATCCACGTGGTCTTTTTCACAGATTGAAGAGGCAAAAGAGGAATTTAATGATCACTCTGAAGATGTAGACAAAATAAATCAGATCTGCAAAAACCTGCAATTCCAGCTGAATAAAATGAGAAGCTTTGAGGAGCCTCCGTTCGAGAATGAGGCTAACCGTATTGTGGACAGATGGCTGGATGTATGTAAAAAGTAAATTATCAGGGTGGTCTTATCTGTTATGCATTATAGTAATTGATTCTGACACGGGTGTAATATTTCGAATAAATTAAGTGAAATATGGCAGAGATTCTTAAGAGATAAATCCAAGTGTTTACCAGAGCAAAGCTTGCAGGGTATCTATGGATGTAATGTTTCTGATCTCTCAGGTAATTTATATTGTCGGTACTCCTTGGCAGTAAATAATTCTAGAAAATGCAGAAAGGCAATATTTTTGCTTTCTGCATGAATCTGTAAGCTTCCATAACAACTTCTATGGATTTAGACTTTGGAGACAAATCTGGAAAATTACAGTGCTGGTGCTTTTGGTGGGAAATGTTCGCCACTGTCGATCTAAGCAGTGCATCAATACTGAGATTAAATGGTATTTACTGGGAGTAGATAAACATTAATGAGCAAGGCTCCTTCCTAAACCTGCCTTAAAACTGGCAAGCTGCTGTTGTGATTGGTATGTTTGGTGACATGTGTGGCAGGGATTTAAGTATCTTCTCCATGACCAGTTCACTGTGAAGACACGAGATTTTTTTCCCCTTTACTGCTCTTGTTTTTGTGGGTGGCTTCATCTCGCTCCAGTTTCCTTGTGCTGCTTTTGCTTTTGGAATATAACTTCAACATTTTTTGAAATCTGTGTGTGTTTTCTGTCTATCAATCTAATGGTAGATCAATGAAAAGACCGAAAACTACTGTGATAATTTGGGAAGAGCTCAGGCTTTGTGGGACAAACTCCTCAGCTTATCTGGCACAATCGAAGCTTGGGCAAATGCAGAGCTCAAGAATGCAGAAGACCATTGCCTGACTGAGGAGGACCTCACTCAGTTGAAGGTAATTTAAATTTTTCACCTTTCCTTTATACTATATATACCGTGGGCTTTGGGCTATAAACATGCACGTTGCATAGAAATACCAGCGGAGGAAGTTGTAACATTTGCAGTTGGATCTGCATGGGTGGTTGCACTAAGGATGTTGCCTTTATTTGGGGATACAGGTCTTGGAAACTAATGCACAGATAGTGTTTATGTGTAGTAAATGGTTTTCAATCAATGCAACACTGCAAATGCTGTACAAAGATGGAGCAAAGAGAAGGCCTGTAAGGCTGTAGCCTGGGGTGCAGCAGTGTGCAGAGAAGAAAGAGAAGTGTGTATAGGCTAATGATTAGTTTTCCAGGTAGAAGTGGCCTGTCAGTGAAGATGCTGGAGCCTCTGGGCCAGCTGGGCAAAGCACACCTCAAGGAGAGGTTTCAGAGGTGGTTTGTTTTCCCCCTGTCCCAGTGTGTTCCTGACTGTAATTTTTTGCAGCCTCAACAGAGAGTGGCTGCTGAGCATCTCCAGGAACTGCACATGTGCAGGCAGCAGCAGAGCCTGGTTTGGCAATGCCTCTTTGGCACAGATTATAATGTTAATTCTTGGTATCAGGGTGCAGCTGGGTGTGAAAACACATGCACTAGGTCTGTGCCATTGAAAGCTTCATGTACAGGGGTGAATATTTTAATTTCTAACTTCAGAGCCACAAGGGACCAGCTGTGCTGCTTCGTTGTGGTCATAATCAGTATCTACTAAGCAAAAATAATTTCCTGCTTGAAACTGAGTGATTGAGACATAAATACATTGCATATCCTCTTGTTTGAAAATTTGCAGGCAGTTTTTCCTCAGTGTTTACAAGCTACAAATGGCCTGGTTTTTATTATGGTTGTTTGCAGCTTTCCTCCTACTGTTAGCACTGCTCATTTGTTTTAGTTTGCAGAGAAGTGAGAAGCCATGGTGCTCTTCGTGTATGATCTTCACTAAGAAACAGTGGCAAATCCACTGTGCAGCAGTGGATATTTTGTCTCATCATTGTTGTCTCTACTGTTGCATTGTCAGAATTTTCCTGGAATAGTTTAGGTCCCTGGAGGCTCCAGTAAAAATGCACGAGCTAGAAAATTCATCCTTAGGGCTATTTTGTTACCTGGAAACTGCTCAAGTCCAGCATGATGTGACTGTGCCCCCAGTGTGACTCTTCTCCTCCTTAGGAAGGGCTGTGCTGGAGGTGGCTACAGTGAGGTTATTCTGCTGCTTTCTTGTGAGAGATAAGTCTCAAAAGAGGAGGGAGAAGAGGGTTCAGAGGCACAGAAACCATGTTCCTGTGAGCAATTATTATAAAGTGGAATAGAAGGAGAGAAAACTGAACCCAATGCATTCGAATTTTTGTAAAACGATTCCAAGTGCAGAGGGCATCAGGTTCATTTATCACTATATTATTACTCTTTTTTTTTGATCCTGAAACATCTCTGCATTGATGTTAATTCCAGAAAGACCCCCAACTGTTGCAATGTGTATCATGTTACTAAGGGTTGAAACTCAGGGTCCTTTGTGAGTGCTGGTGCGTGTGTTTTCAGGGAGCCTGTCACAAAAGAGCAGAGCAGTGGATTACTGGAGTGTGCATTTAAGGATAATTTCAGTATAAAAAATGTGAGAGAAGTTCTGCTTTCCCCTGTATCCTGTATGCAAATGCAAACTCTTTTAAGGGCTGCAGCACATGAATGGGTTTTGATGATTGCCTGTGCAGAGACTACAAAAGGAAGGCTTTGTCCTCAGGGAGCTTGGAATATCGATTTGGGAATATGAGACAATGTCATTATCCTGTTCATAAGTTGAAGCAGGCATTTTACCTTCACATTACTAAATTGTTCCAAAATACATTCAAATGAGTGGAGGTCTTTTCATGTGCAAAGGATTTACATTTAAAACGTGCTTACAGCACGGTGTTGTATTTTATCACTTCCATACCAAAGCAGGTGCCATCAGGACACCGATTCTTGACTTGAAGTCTATGGCATCTGAGAATATCCCTTTTAGTAGAAGCAGGAAGGCATAAATGCAAAATTAAAATTATTTTCCTGCAAATTCACTTGAAGCAAAATAATTAAGATTCTTAATTATATGCTAGATTTGCATTATCAGCTGCTTTGCCTGAGAAACAGGGTGTTTCTGACTCGAATACAAAAAATACTTAATTGCAAAAATGAAAATCAGGAAGTGAACAAATGGTGACACCTCTATATACCAAAATGCATAATCAGAATATTTTAATAGAATTTTCTAACATAAACATAGAGATATAATTTGGAGGGAAGCACAGTTACCAGTGTGTTTTTTCCACCTTTAGGCATGCTTACGGGTCCAAGAGCAGAAACTCCAAAAATTCGACAACACGGTGGCTGAGATAGAAGAACTTCTGAATAGTAATGAACCTCCATTGGAGCTACAGGTACAGAGAAGCTTTTACAGCTGATACACCAGTACTCCTTACTATAGCCCTGCTTCTAGTATTGCCTTTCTCACAGTCAGTTACTGGTTTTACTTGTATCTGCTCAAGGAGAGTTGGAGGCATTTTTTTGCCAGTGAGCAGTGGTATTTCATTTGTTGTATCTCTCAGGCTGTTAAAGGTTGATGGAACTAAACCTGTCATTTTAAACACAAAGGTCTTTTTTACTTCTGTGCCTTTTTAGGCCCTTGGGCCTGCCCAAAGAGGATGATATGAGTGATATCTGGTGTTTAGCTGTTGGTCAGCAACGGGGCACAATTGACCTCATCACCCCTTTGGAGATCTCAGGAACTCAGCTTTACTGACTGTCCATTTCAAGCTCTAGCTTTGCCTGGACAATGTAGCTTGGCAATGTGGAGTTTCCTGCACAGAGTGATGTTTTCTTTTGGGGTATCACAAGGAAATCTTCATCTTTCTGTGTTAGCTTCACACAGCAAAGAACAAATTCTCGTTTAAGACCGTGTTAGCTTCCCTTGCTCCTGAAGCAGTTTTGTAATCACCCTGTCACAGTGTCTGTCAGATGCACCTTGAGCTTGACCCTGTTTAGCTATTTCTGTGTTGATCCTCAGCAGGCAGTGAACTCTGAGGAGTTTCACTGGGTAAAGTGATCTAAGGAGCTTAGGGAAGGACTCAGCAACCTTGTGCTGTGCGTGCTGTGCTCCTCGAGAGCGCTCTGAGTCCCTGGGGTGGTGTTCCCACGTGATCCCACCCAGCTGCTGCCTCGTGCAAGTCAAGGATGAGGTTCAGGACCTGTTGCTCCTTAGTGAATAGTCTCGAGCCAGACCTCCCAACCTCTCTGCTGGCCTTTTTTTCGGTCATTGTGGGGAATTTCCCCCAGTGGAATCACTGCAGGGGCATGTGTTAGAGAGAGCTGCAACCCTCTCTTTAATGGCAGCTGAAGCTCCTTTATCTAGCTTAGAATAGGCACTGGAGAGATTGAGAAATAAAATAAAACAGCACCAGTAAAACTGCTAATAGAGATGAGCTGAGATCACTCCTCCTCAGAAAAGCAGTACTTAAATGTTTTTCAGTTTCTGGAGTGGGAGGGAAACAAATCAAAACAAACTGTAATTGAAACATCTGGACTTCAGACCACTTAATTTCTTTTTATATCTATCATAGATTTTTGTAATATTCTGGGAAATCAATCCAGTATAATTGATGTGTGTTTATTTCCAATTTTAAGGTCATCAGATCATCTGTTGTGCAGAAAATGGAGCTAATAAAAGAGCTCTTGTCAGCCAAGCGGGGGACGAGTGAACTCCCTGTGAATACAGCAGAGCTGAAAGGAGACCTTGATCTGGCCAAGACACAGATTGGAATGACTGAATCACTTCTCAAAGCTTTATCTCCTTCAGACACCTTAGAGATCTTTACTAAACTAGAGGTAGCATGCCAAAGATTGTGTATATTTTATACATTTGTTCATAATTTGTCTCTTGGTCAAGTGTTCATAAGTGTTCATCCTGTGTAAATTGTAGACTGCTGGAATAATTCAAGTGAAGAGCCTGGCTTGAATACTTCCTTAAGCTGCCAGAAACATGGAAGAAAAGCCTCTTTTTCTTGGAATTATCAGATATATTTAACCCTTGCAGCTGTTGGAAATGGTTAATCCCAGGCACAGCAGCGACATTGCCACCCAGGATACGTTCAGGCAGTAGTGCTTGTTTGGATTGTCTGTTTTCCAAGACTGGGTAATACACAGAGGATGCCTTTGTGCCACCTGAGCCTGGCTGCAAGGGGAGCTCCCAACAGACAATTTCAGACAAATATTTGCTGAAATTCGAGCTTGGAGGCTTAGGCTGGCAAGATTTAAACCTCCTGTGGAGCAGTGAGTGGATTATGTGCATTGTGGGTGTCAGATCTCTAGTGTTTGGGGCAGTGAAATCACAGCCATTGAAGGAAAGTCAGAGTTTTTAATTAATTCTCTAGCTCCCTCTAAGTTACCTTTCAGCCCACGGGGTCTTGACAGACAGAATAAGGAATTTAGGGGGTGGAATAATGGCTATGGCAGCTGAGGCATTATAGTTTGTAAGTATTATATGCTCTGGAACATACAATGGCACTATTCACATATCTGTTCTGTGGGGTTATTTGTGCATACAGGTGTACACACACTGCTCAAGGAGAGTTTAGTGCTTACACCTACCTACTGATGGCCTTGTTAAATGCCAACATAATTTATGAAATTATTTTTACACACAGGAAGGGCTAAACCCTTTTCCAGAACTCTAGTTTATACTAAAGGAGCTCTGTACAGTGAACTTCTGCTTGGCCTTCAAAACTTACTTTTTAAAACTTCTCCTGCTTTGTTGCTTGTTTTCTCTAATCTTAGGAGATACACCAGAAAATTCTGCAACAAGAGCACCTTGTGGCATTACTCCAGGAAGAGACAGATTGTCCTGATGTGGATGAATTAAATAAGCAGCTTAAATGTGTCACTGATTTATTCAATAGCAAGAAACATGTGCTTCAAGATCACTTTATGGGTGTTTTGAATCGTAAGTGAACGCATTCCAATTATTTACCTTTACAGGTTTGCATTGACCACCACAATGACTTAAAGATTGTGCAATTAATTGTTTAGGTGTCTGAAACTGCTTTGATATCCCAAACTGCCTCAGGGTTCTGAGCATGATAAAGATTTGCAGAAAAACAGATTTTGATCCCAGAAAACCACTCAGTCTGAATCAAAGTATTTGGCTTCTTATTCTTACGTATAAAAAATTAGAGAAAAGAAGTGTAAAGCATAATTCAGGAACAAATGTCAGAGTATTTAATTTAAAAATAGAGAAATTCAATGTTTCAATTTTTTCCAGTTTTTTGTTTAAAATTAGTTACAAGAATAAATGGTGTTATTACTCTTTGCTTTAGGCGGACACATTTAGGATTTTACAGGTGGGAAATTTGGCCCAAAATAGTCTCATGTCTTCAAATGTTTTTTAAATAGTATTAATCTGTGTGGAAATGAGAAAAGTTTCCACTAGGCTATTCCAGGTCTTGTTTACCCAAACTGCTGTGTATGTTAGCTAATGTTAGCTAAAAAAAATAAGAGCTGCAGAATTTTCAGTCACATGTTCTGTAGTAAAAAGCAACCTTTGACAGTAGCACTAATAAATGTAATTGTAAATTGTCTGAAATCTTCATGTTAAACAGGATTTTCTTTTACAGAATGCAATTAATGAAAAAAAATTGGAATGTACCTTTTTTTTTCAGGTCAGTGCAAGAATTTTAATGACTGGTTCAGCAGCACTCAGCTGTCTCTGAAGGACTGCTTTGAGCCCTCAGAAACAAAATCCATACTGGAAGAAAGACTACAGAGGCTAAAGGTAAAGTATTAAAATATTGTAATTTCTAAAGCTGATTGTTCTTGAAGTGTTGCTCTTTTCACCTATGAGGCTATTCTTGGGACTGAATTCAGCTGCAGTGGTTTTATACCTGGAGGCTGGAAGAACATCTCATGTAACTTAAAGCTTTAGGAAAATAAGGGCAATGAAAATAAAACTTAATTGAAATGAAGTGTCAGTGTTCAAGTTCAGACAACTTGGGCAAGTGAGAGGCAGGACAGTAGCTGATGAAGGTCAGTGGACCTTGACAAAGTACTTCAGTGTGCAAGGCTGCAGAAAGTCAAATATGTAGAGAGTACCATGAAATTCTGACCCCCAATGGACTCAAATGTGAAAAAATTTGCATTTAATTTGTTGTAGCAAGATTTTCTCTCCAAATCAGACAGAATGAACAGAAAACAGATGGAAAAGCCACAACATCTGCAAGAAGCAATCACAGTTAAGCAGCAGAAGGGGATAGAGTGATGTCAGTGCTAGATTTGGATGCTGCTTGCTGGTTTCTGTGTGTACCAGCACTGTAGAAAAGAGAAAACGAGTAATCAATTCCACTTTCTCCTTTTTTTTACAAACAGCAACTTTTCCATTTGCATGTGCAATAGTCAGCAAACTGTGAATTAACATAAATTCTTTTTCAGAACTGAAACTGTTGGAAAAAATGCTGGTGGAGATAACAGGGGCTGAAAAGCTCTTGAAACACAAATATCTATTACACTACAGCAAATGTGACAAATGGATCTTGTGTTTGTGTTCTTTTTCAGCACTTCCTGACATCTGAAGGCAGAGATAGAGACATCCAAGAGGTTAAAGCTTTGCTGAATAAAGTGAAGCCTTACTTGCCCAAAGCAAGCATTAGCCACCTCAACAGTCGTGTGAGGGATCAGGAGGCAGAGCTGCAGAGGTTGATCTCCAAATGTCAGAAACAGGAAAAGGAGCTTGGTGCCTCTCTCCAGCAGCTCACTAGGTAGGGAGCTAATCTTGTGTCTGACATTTTAATCACAAGTGGTGTCAGATGATTCATTATTAAACAGCCATAGGGAATAGCAAGCCACCCTTCTTTTTACAAGAGATGGTGTTTTAATCAAATCTTTTGTTGTATGTTCAATGTTGGTTGCTTTTTCAGTTTCATAGCAGACCTGTATGGAAACTATGGAGAGTTTCAGTGGCATGAACAGAGATAGTTAAAATAAGGCTTATGTTTAAAATTTTGCTTGATCAGACACTGTATTTGTGTTATTTTTTCAGCAAAACACTGCTGCCAGCAGGTTTCAGCCATGTGATGCCTCTTATTTTGACCTGAGTCTCTATTTGTACCTCCTTTAGCCTTGAAGAAAGCAGCAAGGCCTTGGAAGAATGGCTCTCTGCTCAGGAGGAAAAAGTAAAAGAGATCAATAAAGATGATACAGAACTTGAAGATGTCTATAAAACATTATTAATGCAGAGGTATTGGGTTTTTAGGTCTCTTTCTAAGAACTGTCTTCTAAGCAAGATTGTTCCATGTTGTTACAACAAACAGATGTTGATTTTTTTTTTTCTTATTTTTCAGGAAACCATTTGACTCCCTGGCTCAGCTATCAAATTCCTTGGGGGAGGCTGGGCTGACAGAATATGAAACCCTTTCAGAAGCCAGTAACCTTATTAGCAGATACCATGCACTGATAGCACGTGTCAGTGAGATGGCAGGGAATACTGAGAGACTTCCAGTGGAAGGACAAAATTTTGAAGACCTTGCCCAGGATGTTTCTTGCTGGATCAAAAAGCTTGAGGAGGCTCTTAATAAAATGAGTTCACAAGGAAGTGAGTTGCCATCAGATGAAAGGATTAATCAGATCAAGGTATTGTATTTTAAATATATTCCTTTTTCACCTTCCACCTCAAGCTAATGCTTGATGAGTCAGTACCTCCTGAAAGATACTGTCACTACCTGTCGTTTTGTCATTTGAGCATTTTTTTTATTTGTCAGCAAAATATGAGTCTTCTTTGTAGAGAATAATTAATAACTCAGCTTAATGGTCCCAGACTTTGAAAATTAGATGATCTATCTGTTTATATGTCAGCTATGTAATACATTAGAAGAAGACTTGAACAGCAGTGTGAAAAGTATGAAAAAAAATAATGGAATAATGGTAATATCTTTTAATTTGTAACCAAAAATAATTGTACATGCACTGCTCCTGCTTCTTGTTTAATACAGGCAATCACAAGTCTCAGAGAAGAAGGTGAGGCCAAAATACAGAGCATGGTGGCTCTAGGAGACACTCTACTGAGAAATGAGAAAAATAAGAAGCCAGAGGTTCAGCAGACTATTTCTGAGCTCCAGAAAAAGTGGGAAAACATCTGTCAGCTGGCCACTGAATATAGCAGGTAATGTGGAATTTGCCAAGAGGCAGTGAAGATCACTTACTGCTATACTGACTTTTTTCTCTTCTTCCTGCATCCGTTCCATCAATTTTCTGTTCTTTGGGAGCAGAACGAGATACCCACAGATACAATTGTATTTCTGCAGAGTTGTGGAGGGACAGGTCACAGTTTGGCCTGAATGGTCAGGTGGGGAATAGCCAGAGATACTTTCTGGTGTGCCCATGAATAGCAAGAGAATCTTCTGTTTCCTCCTGTTATTATTGAGCTCTCAGTAAAAGCAGCACAAGAGGCGCTCAGGAAGATGGAGCGTTGGCTGTGTTGGATCCAGCACAGCAGGATGCAGAGCTATTCACACAGTTAAAGACAGGAGAGGAGGTGCTCTGCATGCCTGAAGAGATGCTCAGGACCTTGCAGGATCAGGCTTGTGAACAGCAGATGCACCACAGGAATAACAGCAGTGAGGAGCTGGAACAGGGAACTTGATGCAAGAGCACTTCACGTATGCGAGGCCGTGCTTTGTTTATTTGCCAAAAAATATCAATCTTGAGGGGCAGAACCCGAAACAATGAAACTTTGCTTTTGTCCTCGATTATCCTGCTGTACTTTACAGAATTATATCCAGACTGTTTATTTGGATTTGTTTGTGTGGGACCATATTTTCCGATGTTGGCATTTAAGTTCCATCTGGAAGATATCTGAGCTCCATCACTAAATGTGAACATACAAATGTTAATTCTGTCTCATTGCATACTTCCTGTGGACAAATGCAACCTGTTCACCTGCAGCAGATCAGCATGCATGCTTATAAAGCACACAAAGAGAAATCCAATGTAAAGGTCAGGCAATTGTACTGGATTGTACTAACATACCCCAAATTGTATGTGCTGGTTTTGTTGTCTGTATCTCTAAAACACTCCCCCGCCCAACTAAATGTGATGTGTGTCTTCAACAGAACATTCCCTTTCAGGAGGCTGTCATGGGAAGTCAAGGAAAGCAGATTCATAACCATATTGTAGTTTTTTAAACAGAATTTCTGCTGCAATGAAGAGCAGAAGAATACAGAGCATGAGCATCACATCTCAGATGCTAGAAACTGTGGGTTTATAGGTTAAGGTTTAAGAGAATTAGTCATTTGTCCTGCATTTAAGTCCAGTTTATCTACAATAACTTCAGTGTTTTTCATCACCTTGAATATTCCAGTCTGATCAGTAATTTAAAATCTGGGGAAAAAATTATTCAGTACAATCAAGTTCCTTCTAATGGTTGACTTGTTCACACTTTGACATTTTCTAGATAATCAATACATTTGGTTTTTTAACACTATTAAACACAGCATTTTTTTTCTTAGCCCTCAAGAGCAACTTCAGTGCAACAGGGAGCAATATGAGCAAAGCAAAGAAGATCTGAAACAGGCTCTAATGGAACTGGAGAAACAGCAACAGGAGATTTTTGCCCTTCAGCCTGGTTTGGAGGAGAAGCAAGCTCAGCTGGCAAACTATGCTGACCTCCTGCAGAAAACAGAAGCCTTGACTTCCCAATTTAGCAAGCTGAAAAGCCAGAAGGAGCATCTGCAGGGCCACACTGTGGATCCCTGCTTCACAGAGGCAGAATGGTTGGAATTAAAGCACCAACATGAAAATGTGCTCAGCCAGCTCCAGGTTGGGACCTCACTCTCTTTCCTTTCCTGTTGGTTGCACTGTTCAGCTGTGGTGTCATTCAGGTGGGAAGGTTATGGGTAAAGCTGGGAGTGGAGGAAGTTCCTCTGAAAAAGGACAGGGAATGTCTCCCTCTCTCTCTCTGAGGGATAAATACTGAAACAAATGAGACCAAAGTAAATGTGAAGAACATTTTGTGCCTGTATAAACAGATTTGGAAGCTATAATATGAAGCATTTGCTCTTACATTCTTCAAGCTACAGTAGCTTTTCTTCCTTTTGGAAGGATGAATTTGGAAAACATCTGAAAGATTCTTTTCCATTATCTTGCTTGTTCTTTGTTTCACCCAATGTAGTGCAAATTGCATTTGTACCCTGTGTGGCATTCTCTCTCTAATGTTTCATTAATTTTAAGAGAAAACATCCTTTTTACAAGTACATTTCCAACCCTTCTGCTTCCTGCTATTCATAAAAATTTTGTTCATGATGGAGTTCATGATGTGCTGGGAAGAGAGCAAGATGGTTTTGTGTTTAACCTGTGGTTAGCCAGATATTTTATGGGAAACAAGCAAGTTTGTTGTGCTGGTGAGGTCCTGGAAAAGCTGTAACAGTCTCTGGATGATTGTTTGAGGTAATGGTGGACTAATCTTAGAAACTCCTTGTTTCTAGACCATCATGCAGACATTGGAAAGCCCTGTTCAAGAGCACCAGCAGGTTCAGGATATGGCAACAGGCCTGAGCACTGATCTGAAAACTGTCTCTGAGAAGCTTGCTGAGTGTGATGGTCCAGCAATGGAAGAACCATCAGCTGAGCAAAATCAATTGATATCACAGGTATGTTGCAGTTTCTGCATTATGGAGCCTATCACATTTATAAAAGAGAACTGCTCATGGTGTCAAACTGAAAAGCTATGAAACTATTCTGAAATAAAAAGTATGTAATGTTCCTTTATTGAGATAACTGTAGGACTCAAGCCACTCTTAATGCACTGGGGGGACCTTTACTACTGGCTGAACTGAAGGTTCAAGCATGCAGTTTGGTTGGTTAGGATTTTTGGTTTTTTCCTCTTGGGGCATAATGAGAAAAGAGATTATTAAATTTGGTATTAGTAAGTGTCTTTAATTTAGCCAGTGTGAAAATTTTTTTTTAAAAAAGTCAGTGAGCCAAGTTCATTTTAAGAAGTGTCCTTCATGCATAAGTAGACATTCTTTTGCTCTTTGGCAGAGTGGAAATCAGTTGTAGCTGTGAGCATAGAGAGCTGCTGTAAGCTGAAATCATAGCTCAGATATGGATCACTGCAATTCCCTGTCCTTCAGAACTTGCTATACCTCTAAGAAGGAAAAAGGAATAGGAGAGGAGGCAAGGGGGGAATTACCTGTTCAGAACTTGGAAGGATCATCATGTACCACCCTGTGTGCTATGGGATTATTTTATCACCATAATGCTTTTAGCTTCAGGTGTTCTCTGTGCATAAAAATGGCTGATGAAATTATTGGTTTAGTAATTGACTTTCTGCAGCAAATAGGTCTGCATGTACCTTTCAATGTGGTTTGTTGTTCAAAACAAGTATTTATGATTTTAGAGGTTGGCTTTAGATCTAAACATTAGGTATATTGAGTGAAGATACTTTTCAAATAAAATGTTTTCTTCGTGTTCAAAGGAACAACAGGGACCTCTTAGCCGATGTGAAGACATGGTAAAGAAAAGTTTGGTTTTAGCAGAAACTGTTAAACAAAACACCTCTTCACCAGAACAGGAGTTTATTAAGGATGAGATGGAAACACTTCAGAGTGAACACAAAGAAGGACTGGAAGAAAGACTTGAAAATGTCAAGCAAAAGAAGGAAAACATTTTCAGTGAAGCCCTTGAGTTAAAAGATGAGTTTGGTAATGAAATCCAAAAGGAAGATAAAGCAGATACAATGCTGAAGAGAGAGACTGAGATCACTTCTGATACTCCAATCTCTGCAGAGGAGACCCCCACAGCAGTGGAGCTGAAGGAGCCTTTGGAAATGAGTGATGTAAGTTTATTTGTTGACAGTAATAACAATGGAAAGCTGGCTAAAGAGACACCTCAAATGTCTTCAGTGTACTGCATCCTTAATTTCACTGAAATGAAGCCTCCTGTAAATACAAGTGTATAAATCAAAGAAGTGGAAGGAACTCTCATAACTTTTTATGGCGAGTCTGTAATAAGCCAATAACATATTTAAAACAGCAGCTTTCCTTTTAAGTACAATTTAATTTAAATACATGTCACTTTTCTCTTGCCACTTACTAGAGCAGCTATCCTCAGCCAGGACACGGAGAGAAGTTGTAGAGATGGGAAAATTGCAGATGAACCTCTGCCTAAGAGCTTTGAGAGCTTCTCTTAAACTAGAGAGGCTTGTTTAGAACTGCAGCACAGTGTTTGTCCTGTTTGTTTTCAGAGAGAATAATTTTTACCATTCAGAGATTCAATGTGAAAATACAGTGTTTATGGTAACACAAGCAGATTTTCTATCATTTCTCTTAGGGTCAAGATGTAAATGGAAATATGTCTGAGAAGGAGAGGCAGAATGCTCCTGTTTTGGAGGAAAGCAGTGTACTGTCAGACAGCCCATTACAGGATATCCATCACAGCAGGGACAGATTGGGGCAGGCTGTTCAGGTACCTGAAAAATGTGTTTTAATATAAGTCAGTGTGTATGTGTCTCTGTGTTCTTAGAAATCCATGTGTAATTCCTTAAAACTTCTTGGCTTATGGAGGCATGTATTCCTTATCTGATGAAAGGAATGATAAATTATGTTTTCTCCAAATCACCCCCTCAGCCTTGCTCATGTGAAGAGTGCAAGAGATCGAAGTGATGGTCTCTGCAAACCCTCAGGGCTTGGACTCACTTTGTCCATGATGCAAAATCCACCACCTACCTGTGATTTCATAAAATCCATCACAAAATGGTTTGGGTTGGAAAGAATGTTAAAGTTCATCTAGTTCCAACACCCTGGCATGGGCAGGGACACCTTCCACTAGACCAAGTTGCTCAAAGCCCCATCCAGCTTGGCTTTGAACACTCCCAGGAATGAGGAATTTAAGAGGTTTCATCTCTTCAGGTAATGAGAGGTCACTAACCTGGAACTGCTGATTTTTATGGGACCTCAGGACATTGACACTGTAAATGACTGGTAAAAGTGTCAATGTAAATGTGTTCAAAGCTAAGGGAATGATTTGGAGTATTCCCTCATTGACCTGACCATGGAGAGTGGAAACTGTCCATACTGGGATTTCTGAAGAAGAAGGTGCAAGATCAATAGTTACCAAATGTGTCTAATCAGAAACTTCTAGAACCCTATTAAAAATCATGTGAGCATTTATTCCTGTTTACCCTGTCCTGAGACTGTTTCAGAGTGGGTAAGATCCCGATATGGCAAACTGATCTAAGCAGGGGCTTCCAGCTGTCTGGGTTTGGATTACCTCAGCCTTTTCCTTCATTCATTAAGCTAAACTGAGGATAGAGTAGACAGATTGTGGAGTGGGAAGTTTCTTAGCAAGTTTTGTACTCTTATTTTCACTGATTGTAAACATTTCGCATTTTTCAAATCAGGGAGAGACTGATAAGGAGAACCCAGCTATGGACAGACCTAGCAGGTTCCAAGAGGATGTTCTGGACAGTACAGTTCTGGGTGGTGAAGCAGAACTGGAAAGACATCAGGATGGTGTTGTTATTGAAGGTGATGAACCTAGGAAAAAAACCCATCCAGCACAGGTAACTGGACATGAGATTACACCAGAGGGGTTGAATTTGGGGCTGTTTGTATCCAGTTGCAGTGGGGATGATACTACTAAGAAATTAGTAAGAAAAGCCTCAATTTTATACTGAGCTACTTTAGTCTGATGTGATACTTAGTATGTGGTAACTCAATTCTTTCCTATACATTCAAAGTTAGTATAGAGGGAGGATTTTTTCTTTAGTGGTTAGCTGAGGGTCATTCCAAAGGATATTGCATTCCAAGTCACCTGGATGTATTGTGAAATCTCCTGACCATTTTGCTCGAATACTGTTGTTGTGCTTGACTTGCTTTCTAGATTTCTTATTTACATATTTACTTTGCATGTGTGAGGCTGCATTTGAGACACTGTGCCCTGTGTGGTGCACCCTGGTACAAGGGGAATTTTGACACCCAGAGCAATGTTTAGGAGCTGGAGCCATAATGAGTGGGAAGAGGCCAAGTTCCTGTTGGAGATGAAAAGGCTGACAGGGGTGTTGTTGCTGTCATTCCCTCCCTGAAGAGGGGAGGTGCTGTAGACCCAGACTCTTCTCAGAAATTCAGTTTTAGCAAACTCTGTGAGATACTGAAACCTCCATCCAGCAAATCTCCAGCTTACCCACAGGACTATCCTGCCTGGGTTTCTAACCAGACACTCTCTGTCTACAGTACAAGTCCTCAGGAAAAAGCTAAACCTCTAAAAAACGCATTTGAGACTGTGTCCAGGAGCACATAATTTAAGATCCCTGCTTAGAATAATGAAATATGAACAGTGTAGGTCAGAACACTTGCAATTTATTCTAAAAATTTATAACAAAATTACAGCACTGCTTCTTGTAAGTGGTTTCCTTTGCAATAACCTTGCTCACAGTAAATTATGAAGTGTAATTATGGTTTTCCTCATCTACCTGTAATTATGGGCTTCATAACTTTCTCATCTCAAGAACTGTAATTACCACTCAGCAGGTTTGATTAGAGCTTTTTGATTACTGGTTTCTTTTGTTTTTCCTACACCAAAAGGAGGAACCTAGTGATGTTGAGAATCAGTCATATAGAGAAGATGGGGGGCAGGTTCAACAGAAGCTGTGCCAGAAAGGTCAAGTCCTGGAATCTGCAGCAGCTGAGAAAGATGGTCTGGGATTGAATCCCCCAGTTCCTGTACATGAGGTAACCCATAGTCTGTCATTTCAACTGAAATGTGCCAGTTGTTCAATTTGAGTTTCCACGTGGACCTCAGCTGAAGTTGTTTTAAAAGAAGAGACAATTACATCAAAATCAAGACCATTGCATATAGACCTTATTTATGGCCATGATAGTTTTGAACTTCATCCAAAGTGCTTGCCACATCATAATTTTCTGTGGGTCTGTTCAAAAGAGAGTTCACCTTAGTTTTTAGAGCCATCATAGTCAGTCTTTGTGATATTTGGAGTTTCCCTTCAAACTGTTAATCAAGACAAACTTTGTTCCATGTTATTACAGTCAGTTATGATAGTTTTGCCATCATAAGGAAGGCAGATCAGAAAACTGAAATCCAAGGGTGATCCAGCATAAGAAAATAAATGAAATAAAGTAGAGAAAGGAGAAGGGATTCAAGCTGAATTAATGACAAGTTACATTACTAAATGACTTTGCTAAGTCTATTCTTCTTTAAGAGTAAAGGATTTACATCACAAGTGCCCGTGTCTGTTGGACACCACATTCTTAATTTGAAGGTAGGGCTCTATCTAATCTTCCTGGTGAATCTATAGGCAGGTCCACAGCTGGCCTGTCCATGGGCAGGTCTTACCTGGGACTTGCACATCTGCAAAATCTCCCAAGGGTCTTGGGGCTTTGAAGGAGTCCCTTCTGACTGGAAGCTAGCAATGTTATTTCAATTTACAAAAAGGGTGTGAGGGAAGATCCAGCAAATTACAGACTTGTTAGACTAACCTCAGTTCTGGGAAAATTATGGAGGTCATGCTGGGTGCTACCAAAAAGCATTTAAGGAACAATGCAATCATCATAGAATTGTTTAGGTAGAAAAAGACTTCTAAGACCATCAAGTCCAACCATTAACCCAGTACCAAGCTCACCACTAAACCATGTCCCCAAGTGCCACAGGGACATGTCTTTTAAATCCCTCCAGGGATGGAGACTCACCACTGCCCTGGGCAGCTTGTTCCAGTGCCTGACCACCCTTTCAGTGAAGGAATCTTTCCTAAAATCCAGTTTAAACCTCCACTGGCACAGCTTGAGGCCATTTCTTCCTCTCCTGTCCCTTGTTACCTGGGAAAAGAGACCAACCCCATCTGGCTACACCCTCCTGTCAAAGAGTTGTAAAGAGTGATAAAGTCTCCTCTGAGCCTCATTTTCTCCAGGCTAAACCCCAGACTTGTGCTCCAGACCCTTCCCCAGCTCCATTGCCCTTCTCTGGACACACTTCAGCACCTCAAGGTCTTTCATGTAGTGAGGGGCCCGAAACTGGACAGAATTTGAGGTGCAGCCTCCCCTGTCTGTATCCATGGAGGCAGTGCCACAGTGTGCAATGAGAACATCACACAAACAAGCAAAACAAGTACACAGCAAGGTTTTTCTGAAAGTCAGGACACTTCTCTGTGTCTTTTGATGTCTTGATATTTCAATCTGGTGAAGTGGATTTCCTCCTTTCTGTGTGATAGCTTAGCTGAGTTTTAATGCTTACTTCAGTTCTATGGCACTCCAAAGTCTCTTGAGATTAAATCTTATGTCTGAATTGATACAACTGTTATGGTTATGTACACAGAGAAATTGAAAAGTTCTCCAACTGACTACTTCATGAGTGGCCTCTTCAGTTTTGACTGAAAATAACCACCAAGAGTTCAGATAAAGAGAGCTGTTCTTCTCTGATAACATGTGCTATGTGCTGTATGTTTCCCACACTTGAAAGCAGGTATATTCTGCATAAATCATGACCCACGAAGGGACAGATGACAGTGGCAGCTTACAGTGATAGCTGGCTGCTTCTAGTAAAACAATGTCTAAAGTAGCAATACATGAAGTTTATCAGACAAGAATTTTTTTTACTGTTGCTGATTTTAGCTGTTAGTACCATGGAGAAGCTCACACTGCAGTAATATCTGTGTATTTGTATTTTATACATGGAACAGATCATTGGATATAGACAGGTACTGGGAGAAGGGAAATGCAGAAATATTATTAAGATTAAGATTTTTAAGGGATCATCATGTGATCCAGCTAGCCTGTGACCTTTCATTTATATGATGGGCAGAGATTTCAAAGCTATCTGAGCAGTGCTGACAGGAGAGGGTGACTGTAGGGATGGGGGGCAGTGATGGAGCTTCCAGTTTCTGGGTCCTGATTGACCAACAGAGGCTGTGGGGGAAACCACAGCAGGATTTGACAACCCCAGCATGGCTTAAAAGGTGAAGCAAAGTGCTGCAGTCAGAAAACTTATTGGTTTAGACTGTTCAGAAATAAGAATCTTGTTTTGTGTTGTAGGACACAGGTGCAGAAGTGGTTGTCCAGAAGGAGCTATTTCCCGGAGTGCAAGTAAACAGTGAATATTTTGAAGAGGAACAAAAGGTCAATGAGCTGAAAAATGAAGTGGCTGAACTGGATATGGTGCTTATAAATGAGCAACTAAAAGAGCTGGAGGTAGGGAAACTGCAAACCATTCCTCATTTTTAATGTAGTGATACACTTGAAGAATTGTGATTCACTGGGGCAAACCAAAGCTGCTGCCCCATAGCCTTATCTGAGTTTTAACTGCACAATTAGTCAAGTTTGACTGCAAACACCATGCCTTGATGCATGTCCATGTAAATCCCATAGTTTGTACTGCTCTTCCAGAGTGCAGTGATACACCTAGGATTGCTTCCATGATGTGCTTCTTTGCTTGTGGATGAGCAGGAATATGTAGGTGAATCAGTGTTTAGCTGTATTTTGTGTTGAAATCTGAGAGTCTTTAAGATCATCTTTTAATCCCTTCTCTCTCCGTGTTGGGCTTGATTGTAGAATTTAAAAACTGAGCTGGAAACGTGGAAAGCAAAGTCTCTGAGCCATGGTGAAGAAGCAATTCCCAATGGAACAGGATCAGACAGAGCAGAGCTGCAAACCATGGAGCCCTGCTGGGACAGGCTGCTCCAGGAACTGGAAGCTGTTAAGGCAGTGAAGCAACAACAGTGCTGTTTAATTAATGAATACCAGAAAAATCTTTCTGCTGCACAGTCCTCCATGAAAAATTTGTCAACAGAAAAAGATAACATAAAAATGTAAGTGTAGTGGAGGGGTTTGGTTAAGAGGTTGCAGAACAAATATGGTTCTACACTGAATTTTGTGACATGCTTCAGTAATGCTCAGACAAGAGTATGGAGTTATATCCATTTCAAGAGGAGTCTTAGAGGTTTGTAAGTTTGTGAACAGAGTTAAGCAGAAGAATTTCTGGTGGCTCTCTGCTATCCTTAAACAACATCTCCTCTCTTTATTCTTTAGGCAAAACAAAGAAGTAGTTGCTGGGCTAAAAACCTATAAAAATCCATCTTGAAATATTTTTTTTAAATGTGGCAGATGTGAAATAATCATTTTTCTTTAGGGACTCGTTAATTCTAGTTTTCTATGATGAATGAAACATCTTTTTATTCTGAAAACTAACCTTACTTGATAGGAAAAATTCCATGGCAGTAAGTTAGCCTACATTACCAATTCAGAGGTAACCAATGCACAAAACATATTTACTGTGTTTTGGGAATTAGTCTTCAAAACACAGAACCAGTTTGTCATGGTAATGTACCAAAATAATTTGAAAACACTTAAAACTTAATGAAATTGTTAATTTACAGCAAAGAGATTAAAAAAATGTAATAAAAATCCATCTGCTAAATGTATTTTAGGTGGGCATTTTAAAATACTCCTGGAAATAAAAGATAAATAGATTCATTTGGAAGAGTTTAACTTGCATGAATGGAAATTTCTCTGTTTTTTATAACCAAGTTTTATCTTCATTGTCAACCAGAAATTACTACGAAATGTTGTTAATTCACTTAGAGATCACATAACACTGTTGCTAATTTTTAAAATGAGAGCTACATTCTATATTAGTAGACACTGCAATTTTAGAGACTATACAGTAGAACATATCTTTTTTGCACAGATATCTATGAATAGTTAGTGCTCTACAGATAAGCAAGAAATAATGATACTGCAAGGGTGGTTAGGGTATTCCTAAGAGAACATTGAGAGATACATGTGATTAAGTGAATAAAGTTAGAGAATTGTGCTCCAAATAGTGAAATTTGTTTTTTAAAAGTCTCTATATAAGGAGAATTCATTATTTTTAAACACTACTCATGTTTTTGCCAGGGGTCCTATGAACAACACAGTTCTTCTGGAGAAAATTAAGGCATGCATAGAGTCCTTACGGAAAGAAAGAGATGTCTTAAACCAGTTGCAGAGTCAGCAAGAAGTTTTATCTCAGCATTTGACATGCATGGATAAAGTGTTGACAGAGAGCCAAATGAGGCAGCTGGAGCACTGGTGGCAGCACATGGAACAAGCAGTGCAAAAGAAACATGATCAGGTCGTGGCAGAAATTGATGAATTTAACCTGCTTATGAACAAAGCACGGGATATTCAGAGGCTGATACAAGAACAGTATTTGCAAGCAGAGTTACATTCCTCAGCTGCAGGAAAAGCCAGAGACCCTCTCATTTGGACCACAGAGCTACAGGACATTAAACATGGTCTTTGTCTATTAAAAAGAAGGATTGAGCTGCAGATGAAAAGAATTTGGAGTGATCAAGAGAAGGTCGCTCTGGAGAGCTCTATACAGGATTTGCAGGGCAAACTGGAAGCGTTATCAGCACAACAAACTCCTCAAGAGGATAGTCAGACCACTGGTCCTGCTCTCATGAAACATGAAATGATGAAGAGGCTGAAAGAAAATATTTCCTGGGTCAAAGACTCACTGTCCCACCTTGATCAGAAAGCAGCACTTTTCCCCAGTGATGTCAAATCACAGATCAGAAATTGTCAGCTTATGAACACAGACATCCTAAGCAGAGAACCTGTGATTGTATCCCTGGATTATGGGCTCCAGCACATCCTTCCCAGCTTGGAGCCAGAGGAGGTCTCTGATATGACCTTCCTTTTACAAACATTGAAGAATTCATACAAGGCTCTTGTTTTAAAATCTGCTCAAAGATTGCAGCACTTGGAGCTCCAGCTGGAGGAGAGGCAAAGACTCACTGCAGAAATAGACAAAGTTCACTCTCAGCTTCGCAAAGCTGAGCTGATGGCCAGGCCTGACCCAAACCAAACCAGCACATGCTCAGAGCTGCTGAGCCAGCAAGCCATTCTAAAGGAGATGCTGAAGGACATACAGGAAATAGAAGGGCTTATCTCATCCCACTGTAAAGAGAGTCAGGTCACAGCTGGGCAGCTGAGCCTGTCTGAACAACTCTTCTTGATTGATCAGTTAAGGAGTCTGAAGAATAGAGCAAGGAAGACACAGAGGCAAATTCAAAGTAAACTTCATGAAGTAGAACAAAAGACAGCTGTCTCCAGAGAGTTTGCTGAAGGAATAGCTTCATTGCAGCAGGATCTTGATGACCTGCAGGATGGTGAAATGAACCTGAAAGAGGATGAATTAGTAGGTGCCAAGCAGGGACTGAAGGACAAATGCAAAGCACTGAAAGAAAAAGTTTTAGCTTTTCAGTCAAGTTTGTCACAAGTAATGAAGTATAAGGAAATATTTGAATGTGTAGGTCTGAGATGGGACTCACTGCAGCTGGATGAATTACAAACTAAATTTTCTAAAATTAAAAATAAAATTAAAGAGAAAATAATACACTTGGAAAATATTGTTAGGGAATGGGATAAGATTCAAGGATTGCTAGATGAAATCCAGACTGTGACATCCACTGTAAGAAAAGAAGCTAATATCCTAAATGATAGCTCCAGCTCTTCTCCTGCTGAGAATGTCATATCTGCACAGATTCTATTGCAGGCAGTTCAACAAATCTTGTACTTAACCCAGGAGGCAGCAAATCAAATAAACAAAAATGAGGTGTTTGATACCTCACTCAAAGAATCTAAGAGGAAAGAAATAAAGAGCCTGGAGAAAAACGTTGAGGAATTAAAGCAGTTTCTTCAAAACTTGGTTTTCTCTGGGCTACAGAGTGTAAACAAGGAAGGTAGCCAGGATGAAGTGGAAAATATATTCCACATCATAAGGCATATTCAATTAGAACTCCAGCAGCCACTTGTGATAGACATAAATACAATGCAGGATGAAAAGCTGCGATGGGAAGCAATTCAGAATATGATGGAAGGAAAGTTTTCTGCTCTTAAAAGTATAATGGAAAAAGAGAAGGAAAAACAAGAAGAGAAATCTCCTGCTGGTGCTATAGAAATAGAGACACTGCAAGGCTGTGAAGCCCAACTGAAGGCAGACATTGCTGCCCGTGTTGTAAGTATATTTAATGAAAGTGAAGTGTTGACATATGCCTTTCCCCAATAATTAGATTAGGTGTCTGTGACTGTGGCATTTTTATTTTCATGACTCACATCCGCATTTATTCTAACAGCTGAATTGGCCTGTGATCATCTCTGCATTGGTGGATAGGAGGGGAATCATGACAGAAACTAAGGATACAAAGAAAGTTGTGTTCACTTTGATTCTAATCAATCAGTGGGGATTAGCACAAGAAAGGAATGGTAAAGAGGAGGAAGGAAAAGGTTGTGTTGAAATATTCAGCTGAAGAGAGACTGGGTGCAGTCGTCTTGTAGAGGTGACAGGGCCCTAGTGACAATGATAAAAAATCCAAGCACGTTGTTTCTCCTATAAAGAGAAGCTTCACTGGTTGGGAATGATCAAGAAGATTAAAGCACAGGTCAAACCAATGTGATCAGGAATGGTGAACATAATTACTGTTTTGAGGGCAATAAATACATGGGTTACAGCACTGCTCTGTGGCTACATAAGTAGCAAATGTGTTTGCCACATGTCCTCCCTCACCTCCTCAGGCCAGTTCTGGGAGTGTTGGTCTCAAAGACAGCCAGGTGTCAATTCTAAGACCATGTGGTGATCCAGAGGAGCACAGCAGCCTTATTTTATTGTTCCTTTCTCTTTTTAATTCTTTCAGAGTGCTCTGGAGGAGGCATGTAGGGTTGGTGAGCTTTATACCACGGCCCTTCAGAGGGCTGCCAGGTTCCTGGAGGACTGTGACGCTCCAGCCCAGGCTGCTGCAGCAGAGCTCTGCAGCTCAGTGGAGATCTGTCAGACCCCACACTGGAAAGAGGAAGAGTTCAACTCTGCAAAGGCTGACTTAGAAAACCTGCACTCCAAGCTGAAAAACCTAGTGAAGCCAGAAGACAAAGTATGTCTGGAAAATGCTGTAAGAGAACTGGTGGAAAAGAGTTTGGCATTAAGGAAGAAGGCTCAAAGAAAGGAAGCTGATGAACAGAGGTGGGTTTAAAAGATCTCCATAGATCTTGTTCCTTATTGTGAGAAACTTGACCAAAAATAAATCTAGTGTTGTTTCTGCTCTGATAGAAATTCAGGTATTCAGAAATTCCAGCAGAAAGAAGGGCAAGCATTCCTTTTGTTCTCAGGTGTGGTTGTTGAGGAAGGAAAATTGCCAGACAATAGCCATATTGCTGCTAATTTTACAGTGCAGTCATTTCTTATATATTCCAAAATGTGGGGCTCGAGTGAGGGTCATAGAGTGCCAGAATCAGAAGAAAGCACACTTCTAGTCTGTAGTGCAGTGCTGGTGGAGGTCAGAATAGTTTTCTGAGGATCCCTAATTCATGTCTTCCATAGGCTGTTCTGATGGCTTGGGAAGGTAAAACCCAAACAAGGCAGAGGCTATAGTTTCCTTCCTTCAGGTACAGAAGAAATCTGGAGGGCTTTCAGATACATGCATAGAAAAAGTTTGGGAGAGAGAATAAAGGATTTTTAAACTGCTTGATCATGATCCAGTGATCAGTACCTCAGGTATCAAACCTGAAGTGTTTAACAAATGCTAATTGACAATAACTTGCAAAACAGTCAGGACTAGAAGTTCATAAGGTTTTTTAAAACTTTTATTCTGTTGGGCCTTATGATTGGAGAGAGGAACAACAACAACAACAAATTTTAATTGATCCATTCATTGTTTCATGCAGGTATTTTGAAAAACACAAAAGCTACACAGAAACCAAAGATAAAGTGTGTGATAATCTTAAGAAATTGGAAAAGATGCTTAGACAGTCTTTGTCTAGGATTCCAATGTCTTATAAAGAAGCTTTGGAGCATTTGGAAGAAAGCAAGGTAAGAAAGTCTCTGAAGAACTTGAAAAGCTCATGCAAAACTGATGCAGCTGTGCATACCATGTGACATCATAGGAGGGAGAAATGTAATTCTTTATCCTATATTTATGTATATATAAAACCACAGAATATATTTATATACTTGTTAAAAGACCAGGTATAATAGAACATGTGAAATGAGTATATTTTACTGCTGTAGAAATGAGATTTTTTTTTATTTACTCTATTTTCTTATTTACTCCATTTTTAAAATTTTTATTTACTCCATTTTTCTCCACAGAACTCCCTCATTATGACCATATTTAACCAGCTCAGTTGAGTGATTACCATTTTCCTAGAGGATCCTAATCATGTTACTGAATTCTTCATTAGTACTCCTGACTGTAGCATTTTATTTATTGATGTGTTTGTTTTCCTGTAAGGTTTTAGTCTCCAGCATTGACTCTGCTGAAGAGGATCTGGTGAAGCTGAGGCAGATCTCTGGAGAGATGATGAGGTTATGCAGAAGAGGTGACAGGGCCCTGGGCAGGATTGTTACAGTGCTGTGGGAAAACTGGCTGGGTTTGCTTGAGGCAGCCAAAGGGCTGGAAATTACCTGTGAAGAGCTAAAGCAGGAATGGAAATTCATCAATGAAGAGGTGAGTTGCTCAACATCTGTAATTTTGGGGTGTGGAGATGGGACTGTGAGCAGAATGGCCTGTAAAGGGCTGAGATCAGGGCAGAACATCATTTCCCACCTGCTGCTCAGTTACCCCCACCCTTTCTTGAACCCAGAGTCAGAAAAGGTGGGGATATTTATTCAGTCCTCTGAACCCAGAGCAGCTCTGCACAGGGTTATGTGCTTTGTTAAAGCAAACTCAGAGGTTTTGTCACCCTTCAAAGGTTCAAGTTCTGACTGTGTAATTCCCAGTAGTTAGTCACCCGTGTGAGTAAATGAATAATGTAACTTCAGATGCTGGAACAAAAAAATCACTTTATCTCATGCTCTGCCATGGTGTTTACTTAGCTGGAACGAGAAACAATAATTCTCGATAAGCTCCAGGAAGAACAGCCAGAAAGCCTTAAAGAGAAAGAAAAGGCCACCAGAGAGGAGCTGGTGGAGTTGCTCGATTTTGTGAACTCATTTGAAGAAAACATCAACCAGCAACAGCTCCTCTTACTCTTGCTTCTTCACCGGATAAGAAACATCCTGAATGCACCTGAAAATGCTGAGGGGGAAGCTGCCCTCCCTGCCTTGTGTGAGATAAAGGCAATGCAGGAGCGCTGTAAAAAGTAAGTGGTGTGAAACTTCTCTTGAAGGTATGAGATAGGACAATTCACAAGCACAGGATTTTAGTGGATATCAAAGAATATATGAAAGCTGTAATGCAGTTAAAAGGACAATAAATGCTCTCCTGGGTCAGACCAATGCTCCATCTCACCCTTCTGTGTCTCCAGTATAGGCATTGGGGAATATTGTTTAGGGAGCAGACCTGAGCCTGGCCATATCCTTTGTGGGCTGCAGTTTGTTTTCAAATGCAGTAGGAATCAAGGAGCAATAGTCAGTTTTAGAGGTTATAAGTGCTTGTGAATTTTAAGATTTTCCACTTTTAGGAAAATCAGATCTTGTGCATTTTGCAACTCAATTTTCATCTGAGTGCCACTGTCTAAAATTCTCCCCAAATGTTTTTTTTTACAAATCTGATGATTGTATTCGCCCTTCTCTGGGTTTGCTTTTGGACGTGGTAATCTTTGTGAACAACATCTGCTCTGCCAGGATCTTCAGACTGAGAACCTGACCTCTGCTATTTAAATATGCCTGCTCTCTGGTTTGGTAAAATACCAAATAGCACTATCTGAGGACTCACTTTGAAGAAACTGAGATAAAGTGACATAAAACTCATAGATTTAATAGCAGAAAAAGCCCCTAAATTACAGACAAATGTGGTTCTGGATATATACCTACATAATATCTGTAATTAGCATGCTCTTTGCTCCTACTTAGTGTAGAGTCTAAAACAATGTGTTCTTTCTGGTAATCTTGCATAGGTTGTACAAAAAAGCTCAAGAGCATAAAGATTCTGTGAAAGCTGAGATTCAAGAGAGGAACAAAGTCACTGAAGAAATAAGTGCTGTGACAAATGCATTACAGAATGCTGCATCTGTGTTATTGCAGGATGCTGATGGAAAGGCAGAACAGCTGGAGGTTGGTAACAGCTCTGTTGTTGTGATATCCAGGATATCTCCTGGTCTGTGCTGGTGCTTGAACTTGCTTCAGATAAAATCAATGGCAAGGTCTATGCATATTGACTTAAAGACAATGAATCTGGCTCAGCAGAATATGACTGGCCCTGCCATGGCCTTGGTTTGTGTTTCTTTCCCTCTGTGGGGATCTGTAAGCAGACACAGAAGCATTTCCAGATTGCAGAGAAATTCACAGCCAGCTGCACTCCTTTTAGGAAGGGCTGCTTAGTGTACACCCTGCATGCTTTCCCCTCTGCATACCTACCTAGGGCAGCTCCTGATACTGTGGATTTGATGTCCCACATCAGGGGTTAACCTGGTAAATGATTTTGAAAAATCAAATTGTGATCAAAACCTCAGTGTCCACCAGCAGCCATCAGCAGTCTATACATTTCTGCATTTCCTGACTTTATGATATGTTATTCCTAACACTTACTGAATGTGTGTGTTTATTTATCATTTGAATTATTTGTTCCAAATTACTCTTATTATGTTTATATTGCTTATTGCAAAAATTATTGCATAATTTAAAATCTTCATTAAATATTGGTTTTAATAATATTAAATCCAATTATCTTTTAACTATGAAACTTTATGACTTATTTATTTTAGGCTACTAAAGTGTAGTACAAATTTGGGCTGTCTTTGCTGAGTCTTGTATAAAAACTGGTTGGGTGTCCCCAGCCTAGCAAAGGGCTAGGAAAAATACAGAAACCAAAGACCATGGTGGCAGATGGGGGGTTAGCATGAGAGATAAATGTTTATTCCATGTTTAGGAAGTTCTGAAAACCCATGAGCCAGCATTGCTGTGGTGGGACCTTGAATTTGTCAAAATGGGCTGTTTTCCTATTTAAAATCATTTAGAATTAGAATTTAGAGTTGTGTCTGCTTTTTTACTGAGGTCTTTGTGTCCAGAAGGAAATTTTACTACTGCAGATGCTTTATGCCTGCTCTTTTCCCTCACATCCAAACTTTGTTACTCCAAGCACCTAAAACTCACCCAAAAGTGAATTAAGACCTTGTTCCTGTTTCTGACAGCAATGACACCAGCAAATGCTAGCAGCAGTCCCATCAAATGACCTCTTTTTAGCAGTATTAAAAGATTAAAGAATTGATTAATTTTACATAGTCCAAACAGCAGTGAGGCAAAATCTGCAGGGCAATTTCATCCCTTACATCCAAAGAAAATCTAGTTCCTATGAAATTTGTAGCACTAGTCAGGCCTCCACTGCACCTAATGAGTGGAAATATCTATTTCATTTTGAGATGACAAAACTGATTTAGCTTGGCAAAAGTTTTAAATTCACCCACACAGATGAAAAGGGGGAAGTGTAATTGTCTCTTCCCCTAGGAAAAAAATGGGGACAGTTTTGATAGGTACCTGCTTTCCAGCTAAACAATCTGTGAAATGTGAACATGCATTAATACACAGAAACCAGTTTGCTTTGTTTTGGAGACAAGAGTTGTAACTGATTCTTTCCAGTTCAGGTCAGGGAATCTCTGAACTCCCAAAAATATTGGCACAATCTTAATTGGGCCATTTGACAACAGCAGCCTTCTCCCTGAGAGAATGAGGCACACAGCTGTTTCATGGTTTTGAGGGTTTGGGTTTTTTAATGTCAGACCAGTTGTTGTGGGATGACAGGAAATAAATCAATCTCAGTGACTTACATATTTCTTCTGTCTGTTGCATTTGTGTGAAGGAAAAGATTGCCTGGTGAAGAGTATGAATTAGTGGATTACCATTACTCCTGATTGAAAAAGCAAAGGCAGTTAATTTTAGTGTCTTTCATTGCCTGGTAGGAGGTTTGGATAATTTTTCCCAATAACTTGAGTTAACATTTGAGTTTCTCAAACAGCTGAGCACAAGGGAAAGGAACCATAAAGCCAGCAAACAGAACATTCCAACTTGAAACTCTAGAAAACCTTCCAAACAAATGAATTTCTTCATTCTTTCTGCAGGAGGACTTAGCTTGGATTTTATTTCTAGGCCACAGGCTGTAGACAGTTGTTCAAGTGTCTTTTATCTCATAAAACCCACATTCTTTGTGCAGAACTGGAAACTACTGTTTTGAGAGGAGCCTGCTGTGCCGCTCTGCGTAATTGCCTGAAAGCAGACACTTCAGCCTGAAACCTGTTGCTTTTTGTGGCCTTTGTGTTGTTTATAATAATGAAGGGATGGACGTTGGCTATTAAACTCTTTCAAAGGAAAAAATGCACTTTTGGCAAAAGGGGGAGCACAAAGGTTAACATTTAATCATCGGCGCTCTTCAGATGGTCCCTTTGCTGAGGCTGTCAATGAACATCAGTGCGTCACTTCCCCAGCGTGGAGCAGTATCAGGTTTAATTAATTCTTACAGATTGAAAAGCATCATTTGATTAAATGAGTCAGTATTGCTTAGAGTTTATCTGCTTGCAGAGGTAATCAAACCAGGTTTGATATCCCAAACCCAATTTTTCCAAACCATAATCATGGTAGGAAATATAAAACACATTACGTAGTGTGTATATACACATAAATATGTACATATACACACATACACTCAGTAAAAACTGGGTAAAACTGCTGGAGTTACTCTTAATTTTCTAGGAGCTTCAGAGTGTGATTGGCAGAGAGAGTCAAGCTCTGGAGGATATCATGGAGAAACTTCGGATCAAGTATTCTGAAATGTACACAATAGTCCCTGCAGAGATCGAAACACAGTTGGAGGACTGCAAGAAAGTATTGCATGACCTAGAAGAGAAGGTAACTTATTGATGTGGTTTTCATATTTGTCTATTTGCAATTTATAAAACATTCCTTATGCCTAGGTCTCTTTTTAGAGTAATCTTATGGTAAGCAGTGTCAATATAACATTTTTATTTTTAATTAAAAATGGACATGGCAAAATCTTTAGCAATGATTTTTAATATTATATGGATGCTGTCTTCTATCCAATCTGATCTTAAACTGGGAACTAGTAGCCAAAGTTGATTGCAAAGTTTGCATAGCTTAAATGAGAAAATATTTTCAAAACTAGGTTAAAAAAGGACTTTGAAACAGGATTTTTTTAAAATGTAATTTGCACACATGGTAGGGTATCATGACATGGTTCTTTTTACCACCTCTGAGAACATGGTTGCCTTCCTTTAAAATCAGGGAATTTAAATAACTGAATCCCATTGCATCAAGTTTTTGCAATATATTCTGTCTACAAGGGATATAGGCAGTTAGCTGAAAGCAAAATTAAGCGAAAATGGAGTAATAATCTCAGTTTGGGGTCAAATTTTTAGCCTGATACAATTACCATCATTGTTACTTACTCATTTGTGTTATTTTAAAAATGGAAAAAAACCCCTTTCAGTTCTCATATTTCAGAAATAATAATGTTCAATCCTAATTTTTAAGGTTAAGTCACAGTTAATTTGATAAAATTTGATAAAACAGTTTTGAAATCCAGTTACTTTTTAGTGTCTATCAAATTACTCATTTTATCTTATGTAAAATATTAAGCAGCATATTAACTAAAGCTTATAAGTTTTAATTTGGTTAACTTTATGGTTTCTGTTTCAAAATGGGACTAGCCTTTCCAGAACCAACAGCTGGGAGGAGAGCAGAGAAGGAAAGCAAAACAGTATTTATGCTTTGGGATTTTTTTTGTTGTTTACTGTTTCATTTACCAAGATATAAAGGGTTATCCCAAAGCACACATTACCTGCTGGAGTGAAAGAACTGGTCCTGGAAGCTAGATAACGTTTGCTTTTCACATTTAGGGATTGGAAAACAATATAAACTACCTTGGAATTTTTCAAAATGCATTTAGGAAACAAACAAAAAAAAATCATGGTGGAACTGGAAGTCAGTTCAGTTACATATTAGGAGATTCCAGCATGTGTTAAATTTGAGTTGTCATATTTTAATGTCATTCTGCTTTCTTCTAAATCTGCAAACAAAAAATTTAAAATAAATTGTACATTTTATGCCATAAATAATAAATTCTATCCTAGTAAGAAGTATTGAAATTAAAATCCTGCTTTGCTGATGACCAGAGCATTGACAGATGCAGTGTTTTTATCCTGAAGAAATAGATGAAGTCAGAGCTTGATCTGTTTACTCATTTCCACCTGTGTCACATCACTCATACATGATTCTCTTTTGTTTTGGAAGCTGGCACTACAATTATAGACAATTATATTCCAAGATAGTAGTGATGGCCGAGTGTTCAGTGGTTACAGCCTGAATTCTTTTTTCAAAGAAGTCTTAGGCACTAAGCACAGACTGACTTCACTGGTTTTGTGGTATAAGCAGGAGTATTTCAGAGGAGCCCTCTAGTTCTTTCTATTATATTTATATTTATTTTATA